>JASANE010009699.1:0-48024 GCA_030248225.1 Trileptium ribeirensis | reverse complement strand
TGGAGCGCACAACTTCCGGTCTCGATAATTTGAGGCTCATCAGGGTTAGTCTCATGTGTTGTTTTCAGCTCTTTGAAAAATTTCCAGTTAACTGATGGCCCGTCCATTGATATTTGCATTACCTTCGACATAGCCAGAGGTTTTATAGCTTTATTAAAGCCATCGATGAGGTCGCATGCTCGGGAGCGTCCCAGGAAAGCAGAATTGAGATAACGCGATTTAACTTGGTTTTCGTCACTATCCCAGAAACGAAGTATAACATCCATCTGGGATTTCTGTGAAACCTTATTTAGTGCTTCCTCAAAACACACAGCAATATCGTCGTAACTGGAAAGTGACTGAAGTAACCGATATCGAAAATATGGAGCCAATCCGTGAGAAACAACATAAGCAATTTTGCTTCTACTCATGTTGAAGTTTTGGGCTGTTGGACTGTCCCTGAACATTGTTTAGAAAAGATCGTTCAGACCCTCACAACTGCGCATTGACATGTGCCCATGGACAACTTTGAACGCCCATAGGATTTCGGCGGAACTAACTTCTGTTTTTAGCGGCTTGAACATCTGAGAACATTGCGGGGCTGAAGCAATCGCTGCTGTGTCTATCGGTTTATCGAAGGAAGCGGAATGCAATGATGTCACGGCATCGACGGCGACTTACGTACCAATCGAAACGTACCAATCGACCTCCAATGGTACGTAGAAATTCTTGTCCAATGTATTGACACAATTGATTTAGTGATAGTGGAACGCACTCGATTGGTGGAAGATGGCCTTGCGGATGCAAGGCCATGAGATTATGAAAAGAACAAATACATCAATTAGCACGGCAAACAGTTGGATTCGTGGAGCCTGTGCTTGAACGACGACAAAGACGGAGCGTTTACTACATTAAATGGGAGAGAATTCCAGTCTGATGACGCGGTGGGAGAAAAAATGACGCCTCACATCTAGGCGTGGAATGTCAATTGTTTCGAGTTTGAAGTTATGACCACGCGTGCGATCGTAGCCCGGAACAAAAAATTTGCAGACATCTAGATCAACTTCGCCACGTACCATTTTGTAGAGCAATATGATGTCACTCCGAATACGTCTTCCATGAAGCGATTGCAGCCCCAAATAAGATAATCTTTCAGAGTAGCTCAAGGGCCGAATTTCCAGCAGCAGTTTTGTTGCATGACGCTGAACTTTCTCGATTATCTCGGTGTCTCTTTCAAGATAGGGACACCATACATTTATAGCGTATTCGACATGGGGTCGTATGAGAGATCGGTAAAGTTGAAGCCAATTATACTTCGTCCAGCGTTGAATTGTACGGCGCAAAAGATAGATGATCTTGTGGGCTTTTGCAGCTACAGCAACGCAATGAGCAGAGAACTTTAGAGAATCACACATTAATACACCTAGGTCACGTTCGGACTCAGTCATCTCAATATAGACTTCTTGTATTGAAGGTTGTGCCATCGGTTTGCGGAAAAGGGTTGCCACCGAAGGCTGAACTAGTGAAACAGTTATCCCTGCGATATGTGTTTTGCTCTTCATGTGACTAAGTAATGCCTGTTTACCCATGTTCGATACATCAAATTCCTTATGACAAATATTGCAATACGCAAAAGCATCCGATGGTGCCTTCTTGAGCCAGGAAGCGAACTCAGGAAACCGCTGCTGATTCAACCACACGTTTTGGAATTTGTTGGATCCACGAGGCATTGTTAAAATTGAACGAATTGTGGAAAATTTGTAAAATGGTAATGATTCTTTCGCATGGGACCGCGTCCGTGGAAAGCGGCTTTTCCGTTAACGGCGATATTATAGTTGAAAACCTGGCCGAAGCTTCACTTGTTGCTCAGCGACTGGTCTACGATGCAGTGTCGGTAGCGGGAGGCCCACTGTCTGTTCCGATCACGCCCAACATGTTGAAAAGCGTCCGTGGTTCGCATGCGCGCTATCGTGCTGCTCTCGAATCTAAACAGTCGGCGGAATCAAAACAAAGTGTGGATAATGCCCGCAAACGCAAGAAGTTAGCTGACGAGATTCAAAACTTAGAGGCAAAACGTCAAGCCGCGCTGTCAGCTGCTTCTGAGATCACCAGTCACTTGGAAAGCCTTAAGAAGAATACATGACTAATAAGTAAGTAGGTATTCAATGACTGTTTTTGATGTAGTTGGTGTAATTTGTTATGAATATCACGTTTTGTTAACCAGTTAGATATTTCCTGGAAAATTTCACAAAAATTCCTGGCAATTCCTGGAATTTGGCTTGTCACATTCGCTGGGAACCCTGGACTAAAGATGATAGAAGATACCTATTTAGTTTTGTTAGATACGTACCCATTCCGAAAAAAGAACCTCCAATGAAGCAATCACCGCAAGATCGGCGTCGATATTTTGTTCACAGCGATCATAAAACCAGCTAAGGTTAGCATACGGTTTATTAATGTGGGCGTGACTCCTCAGCGACTAGAGCGATTCAGCCGCGGTTGGACTAATTTTTTCAGAAAACAAAGTTCTATATAGGTATTTACACTCAGAATTATTTTTCTTGGCGATGAGACAAGTCTCTAGTTAGTAGGTTTGATGAAGTTGCTAATATAGATCGTAGCATTAGCACAAAAATTAGTGATATCTCCTCAAAGACAAGAACTATACGGCCGCGTTTAGACTCATTTTGTTCACAAGGCAAAGCTCTAAATAGCTATCTGCGGTTTGTTGCTATTGATCTCACCTGTCAGGCAGGGTTGCATCAACATGGCTTTTTAGTTGGCCCTTGTGATCCCGGAGACACTAATCACGTCATATCTCCTCAAGGACTAGACCGATAATATATAATTTCGCCGCATCTGTAACCTTTCTATTCACATTCTTGGCGATGAGGCAACCCCCAGTTTTTGTTGTCTTTCTGAACGGCTCTCCAAGTTCTCTTTTTGTGGCGCGTTCTAGCTATTTTAGGGTGATGAGCGCATCGGTGCACACGTGAAAATGATTTAAAGAATGAGTTGTATAACACGGACTGCCAGTTGATTGCTTTGTTTTTGGAGATTGTATAATGTATGAGTCAAATAATAATATATAAATCATATTCTATGCCTTCCTAACTATATCAGATAATACATTACTTATAAGTTCCTATTGTATATAGTTTGTACAAATAAGTTGTGTATAACAGCAATATGGCATGCGCGTCAACTTCGCCTACGTTAGGATTTTTTTGGGACATTGAAAACTGCAGCATTCCTGCGTCAAAGTCGGCGTTTAATTTAGTACAACTTCTACGAGAACGGTTCGGTCCGCTCGGTTCGGAAGTCGAATTTTTAATCGCTTGCGATGTCACTAAAGAACGCCAAGATTTGCTCAATGAATTGAATCTGGCTCAAGTACGTGCGCGTTGAAATTTTTTTAGTGCATATACTATCCACAAAATTAGTAGATCAATTAATGCATCAGTTTGGGTATATAGTACATAAGAAAAGTATATATTTGAAGTGGTACTTATGTAGAATTTCGTTGCACCAACGTGTTTAGATCAAACATTTTTGGGACTGTATTAACATTAACCTGTATGATTCAAGTGTTTTTACACCAAACTCTGTACTAGTGATACAACCTTAGGAGGTTTTTCGGTACTGACTGTTCCGTACATACGGTATAAGCCGAAAATTTGTTTTGGGGCATCAGACAACATTTTATGTGTAACCGTGCTCCAATCGTCCACCTAATTCACTAAGATTTATGTTAGAGACGGTTTTGATTTACATTATGTTTAGAGAGGTATCGTAACAAATTGTACTAAATGTAATTAAATTGTTTCAAATTTAATTTGAGAAAAAGGTATCCAATAACTCTCTTTACTAAATATTTGGTTCTGTAGTACAAAATATTTCGGAAATGTTAGCGGAGAGAACTATTTTCTCGAGTTAATGAAAATATTTTTAATACATCTGCTAACATTTACTGCAGTTTGCAACAGACGAACACACGCGTAGCAGTCAAGCACCACGCATTAAGACTAATGTGCACATGTGATTCCTTCTAATCAGCGAAAATTTGGGCACCATATATTTTATATTTAAGACGCTATACCTATATAATTAAAACGGAGCAAGCGGATTTTCTTGAAATAGTCATATATAATTGAATTGTGCAAAAATACTTCTTGTTCATGTGTCAGTCCCTATTATTGTGCACGCAATGTGCAAGTAGAGGGGATAATTGCTTTACAAACTGAGATTATTAACACCCATATAGCTCGATTGGTTGCTGAAATATTGCCGTTGTCGTACATTTTGGGTCCAAGGGCTGATTCAATACAAATTTTGACATTTCTGTGCATCATAAATAAAGCAGTACATATATGTAGAAAATAAATTTCTGTCCATTTTGAGACCAAGAACACCAAAATAGATCGAGCGGTTGTATAGATATTGCCGTTTCTGTTTATTTTGGATCCCATTGCCCCATTCAAAAACTCGTGTTGACCAGACCCTAAAGGATAAATAATGACAGTAGTACCATTACCAGCTACATATAGGAAGAATTGCTCTACTAAATAGCCAAATTTGTAGCAGATGCTTACACCACTGTCGAGATTTAATAAAAAATAATGCGATTTTTGTGCCTTCACGTACTAACGCGAAACCTTTCGTCACACTTATTCGGGGGAAGATGTTGAATCGGGCTTCGCGCACATCAAAGGGATATTCAAACTTTAATATTCGAATCAATCCGATCAGCCAAAATTGAGTAATTCGTGTCAGCCCTAAAAATCCAATAAATACTGATTTCTCCGAGCTAGCAAAATCTGTGCGCATGACCTGGAAAACTGTGGGAATCGCCCCCACGAATGCTCGGTTCCCCGCAGTTCCGAACTGGAGGACCATAAAGTGCTCTAATGTCAAAAACGGCAATGTGTCATTTAGCAATTGATTGCCATATTGTGAGTAAATATAAAATGGTTATTTTATTTTTAACGCCGCAGAGAAAATGTAAGCATTTTTACGCAAAATGGGTAAAAATTTCCATATTATATATATTCCTTCAGAAAAATTTGATAATTTTTAATGGCAAACAAGCCTGGGAGGCATTAACGGGGAGGACAAAATTTACCTTTTTGGCATGACCTGGGAGAACCCGGTAGAGGTTGAAATACCTGGACTTCCCTTCTATTTGCAACATCCAGCACGGACATTGCCAAATTTCACCACAATACAGCCCGTAAAATTCTTCACTCGCTTAGCTAAAGCGATTCGTTTGTACAAAATTTATTTGACGCTCATTTAAATTATGGGAAACAAAGATTTCATCCTCAAAATAAAAATTTCTTAACTGACACTGGCACAATAATACTGGGAAATATTTGACTGAAAGTCACTAATATTTGGTGGGTTACATTGAATTTGCTGTTCTGTTGTTCTGGTAGCAACACTTTTTAACGATTCGTCCTCCATCATTACTTTTAACAATATTGAAAAGAAACAACATTATGGTCTTTTATTTTGGAAGGTGCCCCTACGGATTATTGAGTTACCTCGGAATTTCGGCGGCTCCCTTAGGTGCATACATACAAAGAAAATTGTCGCTCCCCCATTAACCAAACAGTGATTAGAAGCACCAAAATAATTGTCCTAATAAGCGGAGGCGACCAAATTATTACTATTGCTTTTATTTCACATTTTCATATTCAAGTTTGTCCTTGATCCGTCAGCACCTTGAATATGCCGCGAGAGTTGAATATACCGGTTCAGATGGCTGACATTTTTCTGTCCAAAACTCTGAATTCACAAATTTTTTCACTAAATTAAATTTGGCACTCAGAGGTGACGTGTATTTCTTCAACATGCATTGCGATAAAATATATGTACTAACTGTGATGCGTATAGTTATTCAAAACTGTCTATAATAATAAGCCTCAACAAATTTTGCACACTATTTGACAAAATGTTTATTAGCGGAAAATATATTTTTTACTTTGTCGGTCTGGACCGTGGACTGGTCCGAGCTAAAAAATTCGATCAGGTTTCATCAGTAGACTCGAGGTGGTTATTGTTCATACCATGTTATATTTGATAGGACTCCATGTCTATGTATTTTACCAAGGTGCATACGACCAGGAAAAAACCGGGAATTTGACTAAAATGCCGTTTCAACATTGATGAATTATTGTTGAATAAAGTGATTACATTATTTCATGGGGTTTTACAGGCCCTGGGCTATGTTGGATCGTTTGCAATGGTTTAGCCGTATTATGCAGGCCTACCGACTCACTGCACTTGCTTCGATACCTTTTAGTTTGCTTTTTCGTTCAGTTTTTTTTTCAAAGTTAGAAACGTTTGGTCGCAATTTACTTATTAATATTTTCATAATGCGCGATTAAACTTAAGGTAACCCACCAACCATCCAATTTTGTAATTTCGCTTAAAATTGTTACGGAAGGGCATTTCGTCAATCGAAATCCAGATTAAAACTATTCTCGGGCACTGATCAGCAATTGAAATCCAGCCAGAATATCACGCGCGCGGCCGGATGTAGGATTTTATCGCAAAGTCGTTGGGTACTAGATAATCCGAATTATTTAACCTGCTTCCACTTTGGATACGGATTTTAGCAAATTTTCATGACTATACATATAAACCGGGAATTAGGTTCCCGGAAAAAATCAGAAAAATGACTCAGGATTCCGTATACGCCGTGTTTAACATTATGGAGAGTCCTGCAACAAATTGAACTACTCAGTACTGGAGTTTTATACATATTTTGTCAAAAATTAATATGTTTCGTCTAATGTAGGTATTTGAGAATTTTTCCTGTATATATATAAACAAACTTCTAGCTTACAAAGACCAATAACTAATCTATTGTGCTGGTAGTACACCGAAATGTAACGTATATAAATTTAAAGTTAAGTTAATATGTTTCGGCAAAATTTGTAAGTTAGAAGTTGCAATACGTGTAAAAAGAACTTCTTAACCTGGAATATTTGTTTATTGTGGTATCACTAGTTTAATCTACAGATATATACAACTTGAGTACCACTGCGTGTTTAAGTGTTCTTCATGTTATATAGGTTGGGCAAAAGCTACATTGAAGAATTATATATGAACTTTTCATAAGCGTTTGTGGTTATTTGAGCTACCTTAAGTTATAGTATTGTATGATCATAACCAAGTTTGAAATTAATCTTTGTTGGTGTCATTATTTGCGCCATGTGTTAGACTATGCAGCGCTGCTGATAATCGTTAATTATATTTCAGGTTAGTATTGTCCATGTTAGCGCAACGTGTAAAAATGCCGCCGACGAAAAACTCAAAACATGTCTTCGTCGTTTTGCAAATTGTTACAAACCGCCTACAACTGTCGTTTTGATATCTAGTTAGCACGTTTTAATTTGTATTTACTACTGACTTTTTGTATAATATATATATATGTAAGTGTGATTATCTCAGCAGGACCAAAATTTTACCTGGGGCTTTCAGCTGGTGTGCCAACTCCAACCAGATGGGAACTGAAAATATTTGGGGAACTCCTCCAAGTTAGCGCGGAGAGGATAGTGCAGGCTAACTGATTAGTTTATAATCTCATTTTTTCTTGTTTTTTATGTACTCATACATTTATATAGTTGTTTTTGTTGCACATTTGTTATTTCAGCATGCCGTACTACATTTTACTTAGGATTTTGTCATAACTATTCGAAATATAAGGTGTACTATTGAGTTTTGTTTTAACAGTTTTTTGTATGGACAATAGTTTTTTTGTATCAACTCGTAAACATGGGGGCTGAATTGGAGGAACGCTAAAATTTACCTGAAAGAGCTCGAAAATTCTGGGGACCTCCCTTCCTCATATGTGGAGAGGTTAGAGTGTTGGGCTTAATAATGGTTGAAGGTGGGATGATCTCATCTATATATATATATATGTATGTATGTATATGAAGATACACAGCAACGCAGCTTGATTGATCCAATGCCGAGCAAATATATTTTTTGTTTGAAAACACGAGTTTTTTCCTATGCTGACTGCAAATTTTGCTAATTCAATTTAAATGAACTCCGGTGTTACGTGGAAAACATACGTAAGTAGCAAAACATGCGATGTCTGCCTTAATTAGCGGTCAACTGTTCAAAAATTTCGGTCTGTGTGCGGTGCGATAAAACTGATCGCTGAATCTTTTGGATTTTTATAGATTTTTTATTCAGGCTTGTGTTTTTTCTGGGGCCATAGTTTCGTGTCCTAATTGACATAAAACTGAATGTATTTGTAAACCAACTGCTTTTGGCTAATGGGGCCCGCTCTTCTCAAAGGCGACGGACCAAAAATGGGAACCACTTTGCTGAATTTTACTTTGTTACGCAACTATGGTTAAAACGAAAGCTTGAAATATCTGAGATTTAATTAGGCGGCGAAGTGATTCTCTCTCCAGTGAAAGCGATATGAAAGGCCTCAAGTCAGATCTTAAATGAGTCCAATTCTAAAAACATGTTTTTTATATCTCGAGAACTAGTGCAGATGTTTCTTCCAACAAGTCAAGTCGTTTTATACAGCAATTAATGCTCTGTACGACTAAACATAAAGCTTTTTCTCAATGCTATCCTTTGGTGTATGTATGGGTCGAAACGGTTTGTAATGGACCACGAGTGTCGAAATTACACGAAGAGATGGCTATATGTCCGTGATATTA
The DNA here is from genome assembly GCA_030248225.1 of Trileptium ribeirensis. Classification (NCBI taxonomy): domain Eukaryota; kingdom Metazoa; phylum Nematoda; class Enoplea; order Enoplida; family Thoracostomopsidae; genus Trileptium; species Trileptium ribeirensis. Next base: position 39,355 of record JASANE010009699.1, on the reverse strand, counting down.
CGCTGTATTTTGCAAAGCATTGTGGCTGCGTGTAACGCGTTGGTACGGTAATTATATAATTTCTTGGTTTGAGTCGAAATGGGTTTTGAAATGAACTCACAAGACATGAAATGCACAAAAACAGCCCTATCGTGGTAATTTTTTGGCGTCGCGGAATACGCTAGGCAAACTTATATTTGCGGTGTAAATATATTTTCTTATAAATTACGATTGCTTATTCTTTGATAGCAACTCCCGGTGCAAATTTTTCCAAAACATACTTACTATTATCTTGCCATGCGAGGGCGAAACTGGATTAGGGTGGTTTCATTTGAGATCATCGGCAAGATGCTGTCTCTGCCGTGGAAACCCATCGAAAACCGCTGAAAATTTAATATACTGAAATATTTCGACTTGTCTCTAGATAACCAAACCACCGTTTCAGGCGCACCGGTAATTATATATAGACCATTCCCGGCGCCCGTCACTGTATTACAAGATTACTGAAGACAGACTATATTAGACCGGAAAGGCATAAAATTTGTGCTGCGCTTGCACCGTTTACATAACCAAACAAATGAAAGGCTACACTTTGGAAATCGGGATCATCTTTGATTTCGCATGAAAAGCTATAATAAGGTCAAATTGGACTCAGTTAACGAAACCATCGTAATCCAGTGTGTTAACCTAATAGATGCTCATTGTCAGGCAGGAACAAGTAATTGACAATAACTTGCCGAAATATTGAAAAACAGATATTTTTGCCAAAGTGGAGACGAATCATATTCGGGCTCACAGCGGCCGAGGGAGTAGTCCCACAAATAGCCATGTAAAGCAAAGTGGTAGATACATTGATAGCTGATTTTGAACTCTGTGTCACTAGATATGGACTTTGAAATACTGGGAAACGTATGATCAGATTTGGCGAAAAAAACCTTAAAAATTTTTTGCCCATTTTGGCCCGGAAGGTGGGTGAAGCTGTTCACGTTTAACTAAAGAGCACATTGTCATCCTTTTGTTATCGAACGAAAAATATGGTACCCGCGACAGGTAAAGACCGGGAAAGTAGAGAACCTGGGAATATGCCTATTTTCAGAAAAAAATTGTCCGACCATGTTTAACGTCGCTAGTGTAGCAGTATTTGAATTTATCCGCCCGCATCTGTCGGCCATCCTGCCAAGGGTTTGGTCATATGGCAGAACTCAGTTTTAGGAGCACCTAGCAGCGGCTCATTCTCATGAATAAGATTTTAGGATATTTTTGTTTTTACTACGACATATGTAAACTCTTGTTAAAAATAGCAACATTGAAACGGCATTACATCGTGCTGCCAGTAACGTTTCATCATGTATTACTTGCGATTGTTGATACTGTATGTATTTTATTGTAATGTTCGACGTAGAGCTAAAAACCGCATCGGTCCAAATTTTCATACCCGACCGGACAATTCATATACGCGAGCAATATGATCACTTTATTGGTTAATTTGAATTGGAACATTTCAATGTGAAGGTTCTCCTTATCAAAAACATGAATTTGAGCTTAAAAAGCTGGAAAACTTTATTCGAAATGCGCATGGACCCAGGAAAATGCTTGTCAAAAACCATCGATTAGATTTTGCGTTGCAGCGACCAACATGCACCAACCCCAGCCCCTCATTGGAAGCTCATGTCGCTTTACTCAGTCCGCTTCAAATATTATTTTGACATTTTCATATTGTATTGGTATTTTGACATTTTCTTATTGTATTGGTGTTGTCGTAGCGTGTTACTTAGATTAAGCTCATAAAGTTTTACAAATCTGTCCCGAAAATTTTCACTATTGTATATATAGTTGGGAGCAGTATGTTAGTGTGTGACTGAAGATTACGAAATTAATAGCTCCTGCTTCTGCCCTATCCACGATAGCCTTCAAAAATGGTGGAGGAAGCTTGGCCCATGTTTCATCTTGGATGAAATTGTTAAAGTGGTAAAAAATTTTGTTTTGTATGCTAAATATGTTCCAGATTTTCAGGTATCTGTAAGTTCTGTAAGTTCTATAACACAGAGTTTTAGCGTAAGAAATAGTAGTAATTAATGTTTAAAATTATTCAGTGTCCAGAAAACATGAATTTAGGGATATTATTAAATCATGGATTCAGTTGAACGTGGAGGCTAAGGCTTGCGGGTCTTCGAACATGGGGAATTGAAAGGTGGGGTCGCCCACTTCCACACTAGACAGTCCAGTTGTTTTCGCAATAACAGCTATTACTCTCATCCTGGAGGGAACATTTTTGCACTGTGTCACACGATGAGTTTGTACCTAGTACTAGTTAGTACTAGTACTAGTTTTGTACCTGAAATATTTGTAGCGAAACCTGATCTTACATTGAAATATATCACAGAATCAATTTATTATAGGTGACGTTAACTTTGCTCCTGAACTGAGCGAACTTCGATATCGTTACGGATTTTATATTATTTTAATTCATCGACGACAAGTTTCGCCTGGTCTTCTTGCGTGTGCGCAAACGACAATACTCTGGGCAAACATATTAAATTCTCTTCCCGATCGGTTTTTGCCTCAGCGTATGGTAAGTTATCCTGCGTTCGCAGAAAAGTGTATGCTCTCATTGTACAACATTATTGCCCTAATTTTTTTAATTTATGCACTGGTATTCTGCTATAAGGGGAAGGGGACACTTACCCCTAATGATCGGCCGCTGACCCGTTTGGCCACTTCCCTCCACTCCTTGAAAGTTTTACAAATTAAATTTTTAATTTTCACTAAGACAAACGTTTCTACGACCAACGTAAGGTTCAATTTTAGCAAATGTTGCCATTTTTTGCCCATCGTGGTCATAGAATGCAGTAATACCGGTGCATAATAAATATATATAACCATACACTAAACATAATGTAAAATGTAAGTATATACATACTAAACATGTGATTGAAAGTATACCAATGCTCAGTATTGCTGTGCCTGGACTTTGAGTCTGCACCCACGCCTCCAACCTTGCGACACTACGTAAAACTTGGGCATTTACTTCAGGTCAGCTAGTGGTAACCGTTTTATTTGTATTTCATCGTGTTTTCCTATTTTACTTCGAAATTTATCACGAGTAATCGAAATAAAAGCAACTAAATTTTATCGATGTTCAAAAACAGTGATTTTTGATGTATGCAACCTCAGAATACATGGTTTTTGTAGGGGGGGGGCAACCTGGGAAAAAATAAACTGAGTACAAATGCATGAGGAACCACTGAAGTTCTGCGAGAAGATAGAAAATTCTGGGAGCCCTTCTCTCTTTGGAGAGGCCAGCAATGGCAGCTTCGGAAAAATAGGAGGAAGCAGTGATCAGCCACTATTTGGTTAAATGCGTTTCTTATCGGCGACTTTCCTAAAATACGAGTTGTTCACTGATCCATTTTCGGCTCGGAGATTTTTAAGCGGCGACGAAAAATGCACTGGTGGTAAAGAAAATTTGATACATAATAACAAGTAATTTCAACGCCAGATTTGGCGCGCTTTAACAGGGGATTTTTAAGTGAATAGAAAAATCTAGAAAACTTGTAACAGCGACAATTGTGATCCTCCCTTTCTTGCATTTGTTACTGATCCCGAATTTGCGGCACATGATTGTCGGAACCCACTGTATCCCCGGGAACATTGACGCTAATTTGTTCATTTATTTGGGAACCCTCGGAAGTGATTACAACTAGGGCACTAAATTTAAAGAATGACACGAACTACTGCTGTCCTGTCCACAGGGCTTAAAATTTACCGTGGGTGTGCTTTGACCTGTGGACCCCTGTTCCAGCCGGTGGAATGGGAAATACATATTGGTGGACACCCTGTGTTCGGTTCTCATTGACTATAATCATATTTTTAAACTCTGTGTATTGTACAAATTTTGATTTTGCCATTACTAGCTTGTTTGTTAAAAATGGATTAAAGGGCTCTATTTTAAACTGCTACCGTGTAAATACAATGTTTTATTACCGTCTGGTTTTTACAGGATACCAAAGATGTTGTTCCCACTGTTGAACACGAATTCACTGATCTCGAGTTGGATCCAGGGTTATTATCTTCGAGCCGTTTACTGCAAGTAATGTTTTCTTAGTTATTAAATTAAAACACCAATAATTCTAGTACTAGTAGCCAAGATAGTGAATTTTATGTGCTGATCTTGTAATTTAGAGAGATGTACACAACTATAAGCCACCGAGTATCATTCATGTTGCTTCGGTAACTCTGAGTCTGAAGATATGCCCGATTATTGTGTCCCCGTTGTTTTTTAGTGCATACACAATGAATTACTCTACAAAATGAGACCAATTACACCTATAGAGCTCGAGCAGTTGCGCATATATTACCATTATGATGTATTTTGAGTCCCATGAGCCTAATAAAGCATTTTTGATTTAGCCTTTCAGCGTAAATAATGACAATAACAGCAGACCGTTAACAGCTACCTAATGCATGGATTGCTCTACAAATTGAAGCCAAAACGTCTATGAACTTACTTGAACTTATCGCCGTAAATCCCGGAGATTGTGGCTCGTCGTTCCATCCCCTTTGACGATAGCACGCCACTGACGTCGGTCCGCGGCCAGGTCAGTTGCGATGTTCAACCACGAGCGGGACCAGTTAGCACCTCCGTGTACTTGACGTAAGTGTTCGATGTCGTTTGAGATGTGGTTGAGCCAGAATTTTTTCGGTGCACGCCGGCAGCATTTCCAATTGCGAGGGATGTCGCCAACCAGTAGTCGTTTGGGATTGCGCGAAGCCTCCATTCGACCGACATGACCGAACCAGTGAAGACGGCCTTGTTTAATTCGGTCCGATATTAGCGGCTGGTTCATGCATCGTTCGCGGATGGTTTCGTTGCGAAGATGTTGTAACCGCGATACACCAAAAGAATTTGGCGTAAGCATGACGTTTGGAAAACCTCAAGTTTAGAAATATCAGTTGCAAGCAGCCGCCAAGTTTCGCTAGCATACAGCAATGTTGGCAGCACTGTCGCATTAAACACCCGCATCTTGGTGGAAAGCGAAACATTGTGTCGTACCCAGAGTGTGCGTCTTAGCCGTGAGAATGTTGTATAGGCTCGTCCGATGCGCGCAGTGACGTCGTCTGAAACCGAGGTGGAACCGTCTGATAGCTTGGATCCGAGATATGTGAAACTGTTAACCTGCGCAACTGGAGAGCCATCTAATGTTAATGTGCGTGACCCCATGGCCTTTGTTTTATTAACATTGATTCGAAGGCCCAGCCTCGTTGCACAATCGTTCAATCGAGTGAGTGCCTGCTGCGCGTCGTCGTCGGATTCCGCAAAAAGCACGATGTCGTCAGCATAGGCTAGATATTTCAGGCGGAGGTCTGTACCCACTGTTACGCCATTGAAATCCACGTGGCGCATTAATACGTTTATTATTACGTTGAACAGCATTGGTGATATTACACAGCCTTGTCGTACGCCAGTGCTTATTGTAAACGATGGTGAAAGGTCATTGTTGATTCTGACGCAGCTGTGGGCGTTTTCATATATGTTTTGTAGCAACGACATTAGCTTGATGGGGATGCCGTCTGACAGTAGGCCTTCCCAGAGGGATTGTTGATGGACGCTATCAAAGGCTGCTGCCAAGTCTACAAAAACCATTATTAAATTAATGCCGTACTTGCAACATCGTTCCTGTATTTGCCTGATGCTGAATATATGATCAATACAGCCACGTCCTGGGCGAAAACCCGCTTGATGCTCGTCAGTGTTAGATTCACGGTTGGGCAGAAGGCGACATTGAATAATTGATGTCAGGATTTTACCGGCGATTGACAGGAGTGTTATGCCTCTGTAGTTGCTGCACAGGGATTTGTCACCCTTTTTGTGTACTGGGATTATTACGCCGTCTTTCCAGTCCTGCGGTACATAACCGTCCCGCCAAACTAGCTTGATTAGCTGATGCATCCGCTGTACCAACTCGGTACCACCAGCCTTTAGCGCTTCAGCGGTGATGTCGTCGATGCCAGCTGCCTTTCCCCACTTCAGCTGCTTGATGGCCTTGGTGACTTCTTCTGGGGTTGGTGGATCGGTGTTGATGTCGGTGACTGGAGTAGAGGATGTTGCTGCAGTGGGCAAGTCAACGTCAGTAACGGTCGGAGCAGGTCGATTTAATAGTTGGGAGAAATGGTCAGCCCATCGTTGAAGTTGACCGTCACAGGATTGAATGATGTTGCCAGCTGAGTCTTTGATGGCATTGGTTCTCATCTTGAACTTCTCACCCGTCAGTTCGTTGATGGTTTTAAACATTTTACATGAATTGCCGCTATTTGCCGCACGTTCAAGAGTCGCGCATTTATCAACCCACCAGTTCTCTTCGTCTTTCTGTAGGCTGACTGTGATTTGTCTGCTAAGATAGTTAACTCGCTTTCGGTCACCAGATGCCTTATGACGCTCATCCACAAGAGATAGCGTGACGCTCGATATCCATGGGCGAGTTTTTCGCCGAATCCGTGGACATACTGTTGGAGTAGCCTCGACTACGGCCGATTTCATCGCTGTCCAGTAGCTTTCAACGGTGTCCAGGTCATTCGACTGTGCTATGAATCTGTTGGATACTTGGCATTGATACTGGCGTTGGAGACCACTGTTTCTTAATGCAGCAACATGAAACTTCGGTTCCATCCTGTTGGTGCGACGAAGTTTCAGGTGAAGCCTTAGTCGGCAACATACCAACGCGTGATCAGATCCGATCGACGCTGCACGATTGACCTTGACGTTTTCGAGGTCTGATCTGAACTTCCGGGATATGAGTGCGTAGTCAGTAATTTTACTGCATTTGCATGTATTTGAATACCAAGTCAACTTGTGTCGGAGGTCATGACCAAAAACCGAGTTACCCACGACAAGATTGTTTGCCACCGCAAAACTTAGCATTCGGAGACCATTATCGTTTAGTTTTCCACATCCGTGTGGTCCCAAATACTGCTCCCAACCGAGGCGGCCTGTTCCACATTCGGCGTTTAAGTCACCACCGGTAATCACAAGAGCCTGCGTGGAAGTGTGGAGACAGTGGAATGCAGTTGATCGTAGAAACAATCCTTATCAGCAGCAGTAGAACAGTCCGTTGGAGCGTATACGGCCACAAGAATGAGTGGCACTTGTCCTGTCAGTTCCAATACGGCGATACGGTCTGATACCGGCTGGAAGGACACAACAGATGACACCAGGGAGCTGTGCAAGACGAAAGCCACACCTCTTTCTTTTGTAGTGCCACCTGAGTGAAAGAGTTCAAATTGATGAGCAGTGTTGGACGTCGACACAGTATACTGTCCTGAGCCTAATTCTGGCCTCGGATAAAATACCAATACTGATTCCATATTTGACAAATTCGTCGCATAACAGATCTGCTTTACCCGTTTGTGATAAAGTCCGGACATTCCAGATACCAAGTTTGGTGACATGGTTCGTCGAAATGACTCGTTCCCGATACGGCGGGTTCTTAGCCTGTTCCCGATACGGCGGGTTCCTAGTATGTTCCCGATACGGCGGGGTCCTAACATGGTTGTTATTGTTATTTGTTTGTACTATCATGATGAAAAGATGGAACGAATTCCGCGGCCACGTCGAGCGCGTTTTACATGAGCTGGCCGAGCACACAACTCTATATCGGCCATAGAGAGCCCATATCCTGTTTCTGACGATCGGGAGCGGATATATCCCCTTAGTGGATGATCAGCTGCGGGGAGCACACAGAGCACAGCGAGGGTTCACGATTCGTCACGTCGATCGCCCCATCCGCATTGACAGTGGCACCGGTGTCCGCCAGGTTTCTTTTCAGGCACGGGGTCTGTAATAAGAAAGAAAACGTCTATCTCGATTGATTGTCGACATATTACCATTTTCGGTTATTTTGAATGTCACAGGTCTATTTTACAACCCGTTTTGATCCACGTCCTCCTTCTTAAGAGACCAAAGCATTACATATACGTAATGTTGTCGATGCTTATTAGCTCTACAAAATGAGTCCAATTTGACTCATATATGGTTGTCTAGGCCGGTACTACACTGATGTCGAGTTAGAATAGGTAACGTGATTTTTGCCAAACGGGCCGGTTTGGCCCGTTTTTGGGAGGGAAGATGTTAAAATCCGGCGTCCGCTTAACTAAACAGCGCAAGTAGTGATTTCAAGCTTGCAAGCTTTCAGTTGAGCTAAGACGTAAATCAATCCGCCCAGGCACAGTTGAGTTATGCGTGTCAGATCTCACAATTTGTCACTGGTAGTAAGAATTCTTCTCTTCGTCCGTTTCACACATTACACTCATAATTCAATAACATGTAAACTGTGTTGTCAATGAGATTAGTAAAATTTTTCTGAAGTAAAAGACAGTCGGAACGAGTGTGCAGTAATTCAGCTTTTGTTGTAGTTTTGTTTCTTTTTTCTTTCGCGGCATGATATTGAGAAATTTAGAGTCACTTCACATCTTGTTTACATTAAGCAAATTGGCTAAACGGTACACGTTTGACTTCGCCTGCATAGTTTTTCTGCCTGCGACCGTTTATGACAAAATTTGCGTAGGGCGTTATCTGGAATGTTCCATTTTTCCGAATAGGACACGGAAGACCAGTACTACATAATATTAAATTAAATCGGAGATTGTTATTTCGGACCAAACAAGTTGATTATCGATTTTTTTGTCCTGTGTCGTAGTATCGCCTATAAATGGGTAGAAACCACGGCTGTGCCTATTTAATAACTAGTTTTCCTTTTTCTCGTACTACGGAGGTTGTGTAATTTTGCAAGAAAATCGCGGCTATTTATGAATTCAGTTCATGGTTTTCAGTAATTACGTTTTCAACCCGTACCTTGTCTTCCAGGGTCTTTTTCAAAAAAATATTGGCTATACTTTTATATGGATTTTTGAAAAATTATATTTCTTAAGCAATTTGCCATTGATGAATCGTACATTACAAACATTGTATATAATACCTATTACATACCAGGGAGTAACCCGAATTCCGGTTCCGGCAAAAATCGTGTTCCGGTTGCGGTTCCGGCGAAGGGCAAAACCGTGCCGGAACCGGAATTCCGGTTTAAACTGTTGTTTGAAATTTTCCACATTTTTGCTTCATCTCTGGTCCAAACATATGTAATATATGAACTTAATGATCAAGTTCCAACATAACGAAGCAAAAAAAGCATTACCTCAGTAATCTGCCGTCTGAAACGTAAATAGCGCGCATAAATTCAGTAGGAATTTTTCATCTTGACCTGCAAGAGTGTGTTAACAAAACAAAGCCAAGTCGATGCTTGTAGCAGCTATTTTTCACATTCAGAAGTCTACGGGGTATGTTCGAAATAAACCGGTCCAACTCGGTAACAGAGTATGGATTACTTAGAAGTACTTAGCATAACTTGACTAACATAAACTGCGTCAAGAGCCAGCCACTGTGCTTATAAACTTTGTAAATCAGTACATTGAAGTAAAGTAACGTTATATGCAACGCATCAAGAAACTGCTTTCTTGGCAATGAACTGTATTTATTGAAACTGTGCGAGCTGCATTACAGTTTGTCTCATTTATAGCATTCTGTTTAGAAAGTTATCATCATGATCATTTAAATGATGGGCACTATTTGTCCAACTCTAGCCTAAGCAGTGTCTCTGACCAGAACATCAGAAAATTACCTTCAATTATTTTCTCTTAGAATCATATAAACCAATAATTTCCTGTTTCCTACAGAAAAACATGTAACAAACGTATGTGTAGTAAAGAAACGCGACTGGAGACAGAGCGCTGGTGTTTATTCTACGCTCCATGCGTTGTAAGCACATTCAGTTTGACGCAGTATACGCAAGTGTGCAAATTTGAAGGCATTTATTGTTCTGGGTGTCCAAAAACCGATATATTGATCCATGAATACTTGCTAGCTTCCTCAGTCTCTGTAACAGAAAGGCAATATTGCCATCGTAATACATTAAGTTTAATGTAAAAGCTATTTTAATACATTTTAAATCCACTGTGCCTTCATTTCTTTTTCATATGTTTTGCTATATATATAAGTTTCGAAGACCAGGTTCCGGGTCCGGTTTAAATGAACGCTTCCGCTTGCTGGTTCCGGTTCCCGGAAATTTCGGTTCCTGTTATTCCCTACTATATACACTATCGAAATTAATTTTATTTTCTCTCTATCGCCACAGCGCTGTATTAGATCTAGTCACATACTTTGAAGCCAAGGTCTCGATTTGGAAAATATGCTCGCTATTTATTATTTTAAGTGATGTTTATGTTGAACTCCATTTTGATTCATCAGACTTTCGAGTGTTCTGGACGATGAGTACGGCCAGGACGTATTAGTGTGACATTGGTAACATCATTGGTCCAGCCATAATCTTATATAATTCAAAATCTTGCTTAATGAAAGTTTAAATCCGGTCATTATCCTTATAACAAGTTAAGGCATCCGCTACCCGCTCGTATGGCATTTTTTGTGTCCCTTAGGGAGTAACCGGCGAAAATCATGTTCCGGTTGCGGTTCCGGAAAAGAGCAAAAACCATACCGTAACGGGAATTCCAGTTTAAAAATTTTGTTTGAAATTTTCAAAATTTTTCTTCATCTGTGGTCCAAACATATGTAATATATACACAATGATCAAGTTCCAATACAACCAAGGAAAAGAAAAGATTAACTCAGCAATTTACCGTGTGAAACGTAAGTAGGGCACACAATTTTAGTAGGAAATTTTCATCTTAACCTGCAGCAGTTTGTTAACAAAGCAAAGCCAGGTCGATGTTTGTAGCAACTATTTCACACATTCAGAAGTATGTGGGTTTGTTCGAGTTAAACCCGCCCAACTCGGTATCTTATCTGCAACGCAGCCAGACACTATGTTCTTGGCAATGAACTGTATTTATTGAAACTGTGCGAGCAGTATTACAGTTTGTCTCATTTATAGCATTCTGATTATCATCTATCTGACGGGCACTGTTTATCTAACGCTACCCTAAACAGTGTCTCTGACCACTGATCAGAAAATGACCTAATATTTTCTCTTAGAACCATATGAACCAATAATTTCAAGATTCCTAGAGAACAGCATGCAACAAACGTACCAGTAGTAAAGGGAGGCGACTGTAGACAGAGCGAAAGTGTTTATTCTACGCTCGACGCGTTGTAAGCACACTCCATTACAACTCATTCAGACGCAACTGACGCAAGGCTGTATAAGGAAGGCACTTTTTGCTCTGGGGGTCCAAAAACAGATAAATTGTTCAATAAATAAACATTATTAGCTTCCTCGACCTCTTCAAAGTTTCAAGTAGGCAATAACACCGTCGGAATACAGTAAGTTTGATGTAAAAGTTATTTTAATAAATTTTAAATCCACTATACCTTCATTTTTTCTTTCATCTGTTTTACTATATATAAGTTTCGAAGACCAGGTTCCGGGTCCGGTTTAAATAGATGGTTCCGGTTCGGGTTATTCATGGTGTTCTTGATGTATGATGACCATGCATCAGGTGTGAGCTGAAACGTGACCAAACTGAATATTAATCACTTCGTCTAACGATATAAAATTTTCTTTTATGCGTTATCGTACACAAATCAACAAAAATATTTTTTCGACTCACCTAAGAACATGAATATGGACTTTTTAGCAATAACTAGTCTATTTTCAAAATGTTTCTTATCACTCTTCATTTTGGATGTTATGATGGCCTTTTTGAGCGGCATCGTCTTGGTGTAGAAGCAAGGTACTGTGTAAGGTAAGCCATTCAAGAAGACTTCAAACATTGTTGAGTTTTGTTATGTCTTTAATATGTATTGTTTCGGTATTCCTTATAATTAAAATAATTATTATGTATTATATAATTATTAATTTGTAGGTTCAACAACTTCCTCATTATATGCAAATTTCACGAATTCGAGAACGGCTAGAACAGTTGGCGGACAATTGCGGTGGAAAAGTATATCGGATTAACGCTGCTGCGAGAACTGCAGTGCTTCGATTTTCTACACCACGAGACACAGAACGGTTTGTTAGAAATTATTTAACCTTTGCCTTGGAGCGGTTTAAGACACAGCTGTACGACACTGAGGATGTAAAAGTGTAGGGAATTAACGCTGTTGAAAGTGCTGAAGTGCTTAGATTTTAATATCCTCAACCACACAAAGTGGTAGATTGTGATTATTATTCAGACTTAATACTGAACCCTTTCTTACTTAGTACACTTCGGACAATTGGGGTGGAAAAAGTGTCTCGAATTGACTCAGAGGAACTGCAATACTCAACTTATCCGTTGCTCGGGATATAGAGCAGTACCCTTGTAATTAAATACCTTTTACACTGTGTCATTTGTTAGGGCTCGCTACTAATATATACTTGCTGAACACAGTGATAGAAGGAAGTGATAGTGTTCTTCATAGTAGAATACATGCGGCATGAAGATCTTTAGTATATATTTATTTTTATTATTATTCATTCATCTTCTCAATGAGTATAACATCATAAAATACATAGGCGCGCCATTATTTATAGCACTGTTTCTATATACGTCATAAAGAGATGCATTGTTGTGATGCCATCTTTCTCTAATGTATTTTTAAAAGTGATGACCGGTGGTAAACCTACGACCGATATATAAGTGTACGTGTAATCGCGAATAAACTGTACGGCGACTTTGAAATCCGGAAATCCTATGCGAAGGTCGATGAAACGTACCTGATATATTTTTTATGTTACATTATTATTTATTTATTACACATTGCTTTTGTGATAATCTCGATGTTTTCGATATTTGGTGGCTACATGCAATGTTTTCATGTATTGATGTTTTAAGGAATCTTTCTACGTTTTAAATTTTTTCGTGTTCGATTGAGTTTAGTTCTGTTAATTAATATAAACAAAAAGGGGGACTATTATACTTTATTGTTCGAGTTTTTAGATACGCGTCCTGTTTAACCAGCGAACAATTTTTTCTTATCGCTGTAAGGACGACAAAAACCTAGCTGCTTATTTTTGATGTATGATTTTGCCACGTAACCAAATTTATTCTTGAAATATGGTGTATATAGTTCCGCTGTCATCAGGCTTTAAGCTCTTCGTAAAGTTTGTATATTCCAGAGACTGTAATAAAAATATCACCATGTATGTCTGCCCCTAATAACACTATTTAGTTATTTGTTGTTGTTATTGTACCTAACTTAACTTTCAGTACACTCAATGTCACCACACTAATAATTATTTAAAAGGTTTATTCTGTTGTGTTTCAGGTAACCCTTAATATGTTTTGGGCTCATTTAGCGTACCCCTCGAAATTTGGCAGTTTTGAAGATAGCGATAATTTTAGTACCACTGCAGTGATTCAGTTTTGTGAAACAATGGCCGAAATGGGTACCTATTTTCTAAACCAGCTTGTCTGGCTGAGTCGAACGGCACTAAAATTGTATCTTTAAAACTGGTCAATTTCGGGCTGGGGCTTCACGGAAAATACTCACTCTTTGTTAAACACAGAATAAATGTGTTGGGTAGCATATACCAGACCAGCACAACAATGCTTAGAGGTTTCAGATAGTTTACGGTTGTATATAGCAAACGCAAATACGCAAATCTTTATTACAGGTGATTACAAATAATTTGACAACTGCAGATAAAACCCCGCTCGTTCTGATTCACCCTAATTTGTGAGATACTAGTCATATACTATGTATGTATATAGTTGAAAAATGCTCGATTAAAGAATATTGATAAATTACTATGTTTTGCAACTTGTAGGGTTGCGTTTTTTGCACGAAGTTGATGTGTATGGTGCACTCAATGGCGTTTACTGTATGAAGCCGCTACGCACTTTAGGGTTTTCAGATTATTGCCATGGAGGAGATTAGCATATCATAGCTGCAATTTTTTTGTACTGCATCGAAAGATGATGCTGTTCTCGATGCCATTTCAAAACATTGATCTGGAGTTACCCATGTGTTTAATTGAAAAATCGTCGTTTCGGAATAAATTGGAAAAGAATTTAGCAAAAACAATGACAGCTTCGCTAATATATACACGAATGGTTTAGAATTTAAGAGAAGTGAGCCGATCAGAGCCGGTTACTGCCATGTGTATTGCCACTGCCGTATGTAAGATGGGTTTTAAATTGACATGTGCGTGTTTGAAGTGACGAAAACGGCTATATCACCATAACCGATGGAGATATATTGCGTTTATCACGACTGTGCTACCCGAACATATGAACTAAACTTCAAAAACGTGGCGCTGACAAGTTCTTAGTATACGGTGGTCATTTCATACAATACCGCGGTCATCGTAAATATATCATATAGTGTTAAAATGGTGATGCCATGTGAGACATTGACCATGGCTCAGGCAAAAAAAGTGTAGTTTACAAAAGGCTTAGATCGCGAAACGAAGACAAAATATACATAATGTATCATTAGCATGGTGGCCACAGCCTTGAAAACCCTGAATTGCTTACTCCCAGTTAAACGAAGTCTGACTCGTCGGGATGTTCAGTAAACTCTTGCGACCATTACATTTTTGTTCCACACAGCTTTACTTGTGAGTAGTGAGCAGTATTTTATTTCGTTTCGCTCCAGTTAATGCTTGTTAACATTGCGTCTGATCCGATAGCGCGTGCACACTTGTAACTATAAACCAAAATCCATGGGTTCCCGGGGGTCAGGACATCTCAAGATTTGAATAGCGCGGTCCACAAAACAGGCGGATCCTCCAAATATTCCTGCACAGCAAAATATGCTAAATTCACAGCCTAAGTTATTTTTAATACGAACAGAGAAGCTTTGTTATTTTATTTTAATCACAGCCTGCACGATAATTGCACAATAGTAACCATACTAAAGCAGCAGACAGCAAGTAAAATCAAAAATGAAGAAAGTTGAGAAATTTGGTTGTATTCAACTTGTGCATGGGGCTTTAAAACTTCGTTTGAGTTAGACCTCACCCCCATCGCTTTCCAATATTTTCGACGGATTTACGCCAATGTTGTAAAGGATCCTAACGAAAGGATGCATATTCGAAAACGCAAACAACGTACACCGTAAGCTGTAGGCGCAAATTTGATTGTATCGGGTCGGATGCAACGTTATCACAAATCAGGACAGCTTAGATGCAACGCGAGCGCGGGTTCATGCTCGAACGTGCCGTCAAATATGTCGCTATATCTCAACGATCTTCTTAAAACGCACAGGCTTTTTTATTCATTTCAGAGCTAAAAAGCGACTACACAACGAAGACGTATTCGGATGCAGAATTTGCGTAAATTGGATAACAAAACGCACACGTCAACCACAGAACAGTAAGTATATATTGTCAACGTCGTTTTCAGACGCCACCCATCGTGCAGCCACCATGCTTACTCGCTGGATTTCTTTATGTGTAACATTTCAAAATAGTCTGTGTACATACTTTTTTCCATATCCTTTTCGGTTAATAGTGACACGCTCCGGCTTCTCTATCATTAAAATTGATTGAACAGAGCTATTATAATGGCTATTTAGTCTATTTTTAGCTAAAAATATCATTATGTTAAGTTTTGATTGAGGCCATAATTTGATTTTGGATTCAAAAATTCTAAATATTAAATTGAGCATACCTAGAATTACCTGAAACGGTATATCGATGCCGCCGACGGGGCTCTTCATTTGCTAAAAATTTTGCCAGATATAGCGAGTTGACCTCACTGAGTTCGTAATTGTAGAATAACAACTGTCAGAGTTCTTTGTTAAGGGGGAATGTTAAAATATTAATAACTGACGTCAAAAACGATGCCAAAATGTTTTTGATAGTGGGTAAAGCGATTTTTACACAAAATTTTCGAAAATTTTAAGCTTTAGAGACTTTGACTTGTGGAATTTTAATGAACTTTTAACCAATCTTTGTGTCAAGACGCTTTCTTTGATACCGCAGCAAAGTCTAATTTTCGCAGCATTATTTTCGCCGTTTTACTATGTATTAGTATTGTAATTATGCATTGTGTAGGTGTGAAAACAAGTTATAAAAAGATTATTGTAGTTAATAAGCTACATTTTTATACAACATATGAAGCTGAAAATGTTCCTTTGGTGGAGAACTGGGTTCATTTTACGCAAAAAATTCCTCGTGGGGAGGGCTCTGGTTTGAAACCAGGGGGCATGCCATGGTGGTGGCACAAACGGAGCTGCAAAATTCAACAACTATTGTTACAATTCAGTGTTTTTCGAAAAATGGTTATAAATCGCGTCAAAAACGCTGTCAAATCCATTTTGATGTAGGTTAAAAACGATTTTTAAGCAAATTTAGAGACAAACTTATTGAAATTTTGGGTCGATTTTATGTCAACCGAGGATGTTTTCACGGGAAAGCAAAACATTCTTTCGGGGGGCACGACCAGAGGTTTGCCACGGATTTTGTCAAAGGGTCTGGACATTACCAGGGTACCAGAACCCCCACAGCCGTCTCAGGTTGGAGACCCTTGATGAACCATAGCTTAGTAGTCTGCACTCGAAAATTTTTTGTTACCATAATACGGATATTACAAATGCATTTCTTCCATCTATTTCGTTCTATCGCGCGGTCTTGTGTCACTCGCAGTTCGATCATATTTCCCTTCCAGCGTCTTTTCATTTTCCTTTCATCATTATTTTTCTTCCATGTTTCGTTTTCCGTATTATTGTCATCTTTTCGGTTGACGTGGCCAGAGCATCTTATTCTCAATTATACACCTTTCTGTATACTTGGATTTCTTTCACTCCTACTCACTATCTGATAATTTGATTTCTCAGTCTATCCATTCTTATTACTCCATTGATGGATATTAACATTTCTGTATCTGCTGCATAACATTGATTATCTCTCGCCACTGTTTAGTAAATATTTTCTTTCAATTTTGGGTCACTTATATTTCACACGGATTCAGTGACATCCTGGAAGACAATTTAACTCTACGAATCCAATATTTTCAGCATAAATTTTATTGTTTTTGACATCGAAAACAGCGAAGAAGAAGCAATGGCTTCGTCGATCGGTCAGGCGACAACCGGCAACGTGTGTTGTAGATGTGGAAACTATCCGGCTGAAACTCAACCTCCTCAACCGCAGCTGCACCAATCCGTTGGCGAAACTAATCCAAGGAATAATAATTACATGACGTCTCGACAACAGGTGGTTTTACCAGACTTGATCAACAGTAATAGCAACGATTCGAATACAATTCGGATCAGTGGCGCCTCATGTCCTGATGGAATGGTAGAGCGCAAGGTATGGTTTGATCGGGAAAATGTTTGGTTATAGTTTTTCCTAATTTTAGTTCAAATTTGTCCGTCAACAGAGAAAACGATCATGGTCTAGGACAATTTGAAAAGAGAACGTAAATGTGTTGAATGATATATTACCTGATACTGGGACATTGTAACTGTTTACGTGTGAACTCTTCATATTATGGTTAATTGCGATATAATCGAAATTGAAATTCATCAAAATTTTGTTTAATCGAAATTGATTGAAATTTGGTTTAATCGAATTCGATCGATGATTTTGCACTTATGCCTGGCCGTACTACATTTTTAGCCTTTACTCAATGTTGCACGGCGCCCAGCTTTTACAATTGTCTATGTTTGTTCTATTTTTATACTGAATTTTTATCGCCTAAACGGTTCAATTATATACTCTATGAAGACAACTGCGTGACTGTTTTTCTTGGGCGATCGCTGCATGAGAAGAATGTTTTATTTCTGTATGTTTAGTTCACAGTAAAACGTTCCAGACACGTTTCAGCACTTTGTTAATTACATTTTATGTAAATTTGTCGTAAGTGCACAGTACTCTTCAGAAATGAGTGTCCGCTTTCGAACGAACGAACATCGAAGTGAAACAGAACAAAGTACAATTGTTATCGAACAGATTTCGAACAAATTTTAAAAACGCACAGCTTTCGAGCACGTCTCGAACACATATGAACAAAACGTTGAATTTATCGAACGATCAGACTCATTTCAATCGAGTATATACTGTATATTGCAACAACTACTGTTTAAACAAGGGAAATTTTCTCTAGTCAACGCCTCATAATACTGAAATACATTTAAACATTGTGATAAGCTAAGTGCGTTATCGGTGCGAAATAGCTTTCCTGAGACAACAATATTAGAAGACGAATAATTAGAATTATCATGGCTAACGACAGACAAGTGGTATTCAGCAACAACCACTAAATAAAGCTTTATTTACTTAATAATAATTTATTAAATTTAATTTATTGTTTTACATTTGCACACTTCAGTTTTATGAACGATAGTAAACCGTTCACTTTTCACGTGAGGACCGGTACCCTGAGTGCAAGTTTAGTCATTCATGGCATAACAGACGCACCTTATTGGGCGTTTCCACAGTATTAATGTAGCCTGAACTCTAAACAATGATTATTCCACCGTTCAAGTCGGCGAAATGTTTCGTTTAGTTGTGTAAACATTTTCCCAAAACCACCATAAGAAAAATGGGAAAGGCAGTGTGACGCGTTGGTCAACTCATGTTTAGCGATTTTGAGTGCCATTCCTTAACCAGAGAATGTTTTGGTTACCCATTTCATGTCCTGTATTTCATCCTTAGATCTTTAGTGTGGTGATCGCCTCTGAATATTGCAGTCAAAACTTTATTCCCTGTCGTTTTGTACGTTATTTTTAAATGCCACTGCTTTAGTACTTACCAGCGCGAAAGCCGGCCTTCAGCCCGCTTCGCGCTGGTAGTATGGCAAACAGTATTTTTTAAAGTATTTTTCGGAAAACAGTATTTTTTAAGTTATGACATTTGTAAAAAAACAAACTTACTCTGTTTTTACATCCCTCGTTTGGTATTATTTTCGTTTTGTTAGTCGTTTCATATGTATTTGTTGAATGTAATTATTGTTTTACAACAGCGTGCAGAACATTTTTTATTCGGCAAGAGTTGGGGAATCTCTTCTTACCGGGGGTGTGCCGCACTGAAATGTTATTTTTGGTGTCAACATTTCCCCAGGCTGATGGAAACAAAAATTCATCAATATTCAAGATGTCGTCTCCGAAATATGACACAAATTTCTTTTCCAAAACTAACGTTCTAACGATATGGTCAAAAATATGTGATAAACCCAAAACTTAGTGCACACACAGACAGACATACGGCAATTACATTATAAGGTAGTTTAAAGGGGGTCCGCCAATTAGGGGGTACATCCCCTTTGCAAAAGTTCGTCGATAATTTAGGCACATCTTAAAGAAATGAAACAAAAATGTTTGTCAAAATCCATGAAGCAGTTGTAAAGTTACAGTATGAAAACCTATAAAATGACATTATTAGTTAATGCAAAGGGTTTGGGTTGGGAAAAAAGCGTAGCGTTGCCCAAAACTAGTGTCAGTGCATTCCCATATTCGATGTCCTATCCAACAAATCCCCCATAAAAATCCATAAACGATTTCAAAAGTCATGATCTAAAATATGTGACAAACCCAAAACTTGGGACACAGAGACAAACATACGGCAATTACATTATAAGATAGTTTAAAGGGATCCCCCAATTAGGGGGTACATCCCATTTTGCAAAAGTTCGGCGATACTTTCGGCACGTTTTAAAGAAATGAAACCAAAAAAGTTTGTCAAAATAAATGAAGCAGTTGAAAAGTTACATGATGAAAACCAATAAAATGACACTATTTTTTAATTCAAATGGGGGTGGATTGTGAAAAAAGCGCAGGGGGTGCTCAGGAATATTGTCCCTGTATTCCTATATCGATTTCCTACCCAACAAAAAACCGCATAAAAATCCATAAACGGTTTCAAAAGTCATGGTCAAAAATATGTGATAAACCCAATACTTGGGACACACACAGACAGACATACGGCAATTACACTAGAAGATAGTTTAAAGGGGGTCCCCAATTAGGGGGTGCGTCCCGTTTGCAAAAGTTCGTCGATACTTTCGGCACGTCTTAAAAAAATGAAACAAAAAAGTTCGTCAAAATCCATGAAGCAGTTGAAAAATTATATCATGAAAACCAATAAATGACACTATTTTTAAATCAAAGGGGCTGGATTGTGAAAAAAGTTTAGGGGATGCTCAGGAATATTATCACTGCATTCCCATATCGATTTCCTACCAAACAAAAAACCGCATAAAAATCCATAAACGGTTTCAAAAATTATGGTCAAAAATATGTGACAAACCCAAAACTTGGGACACACAGACGGCAATTACATTATAAGATAGTTTAAAGGGAGGTCCCCCAATTAGAGGGTACATCTCATTTGCAAAAGTTCGTCGATACTTTCGGCACGTCTTAAACAAATGAAACAAAAAAGTTTGTCAAAATCCATGAAACAGTTGAAAATTTACATCATGAAAACCAATAAAATGACACTATATTTTAATTCAAAGGGGGTGGGTTTTGAAAAAAGCGTAGGGGATGCCCAACAATAGTGTCCGTGCATTCCCATATCGATTTCCTGCCCAACAAAAAACCGCACAAAAATCCATAAACGGTTTCAAAAGTCATGGTCAAAAATATGTGACAAACCCAAAACTTGGGACACACAGACAGACATACTGCAATTACATTATAAGATTGTTGACTAGTCAAGTTTTGCTAAAATTTATTGAGATATAGTATTAGCCAATAATACTGTTTTCCCAAACTGCTATAACCGGGAATTTGCAGATACCTGTATAAGTTTCTACCTGTAGTAAGCCTTGTCAAAATAATGCCAAATTTTCTGTCTAAAATGATTCTATATAAGGTCGTGTGATGATGTCGCTATATTATTTTATGTTTGCAGTTTTAGATGCTATTTTGCACATCATTGTTAAGATTTACGTTAAAATCAATCGATATATTGTGTTGTTGGTCCATTGGTGTCGAAGATGTGCATTCAAATGGCATGTCTATATTTTTTACAGAAATAATTTTTGTGTACTGCGTACCCTTGGTTGTTTTTCCTATCTTTGAATCATTTTGTCGTCTTAAAGCTTACGTTAACGTTGAAACATAATATGTTTAGCCGGCGGCTTTCACTACTTTTTCATGATTAGGGTTAGTACCCTTGCAGGGCAAGTACTTTCCTGACCACGACAAGTCAGTCCTGATGCTCGGAAAACATCTGAATAATACAGCAATGTATATTGTTTGTTTAATATTGTTCCAGCATTCATCTCCGCTAAATTCACTAAAATCCTCAAATCGACGATCACCCTGGAGCAATAGTTTAATAAACCGTCTGCAAAATGCTGCTGCCAGTGGAACATCACCACAATTTCAAGATCAATGTAAGACTTGGTTAAGATATGTAATGAAAAAATACAATCGGACCAGATGGTTTTATAGGGAATTCGATACTCTGGACACATTTGGGAATGTCCGACTGTCTTTACTAAAACGATGAACTCTTATGCTCAATTCATTGCAGTTTAAGTCAAATAAATGCCTCAAATTACTGGAATATTTGTCAGGATGGCCTCTAGATTATAATACTACAGTATATATGCGGTTATACACGAACAATTCTACCAAAATTATGTTCAACAATAACAATATGTGCGCAGCTTAATACCATAATTACTGTATATGAGTATACCGAGGCTCACAACAAACGCCTTAAATAAAATTTATGAGCAAGGTACGTATGTGTGTTAGATCGACGTGACGCTGCTGCATTACGCACTTCATAAACGTAATGCCCATATGACCCCGGCTATCGTGACTTCAAGGGTGGACCGATTGGGTTCAAATTTTAAATTGTTCTATTCGGGTCAGGCCCAAGAAATTACGGAGCTTAGCATGCCGCAGAAGCGCTTCACAGGATGTGTTCTGATCCTGCCGGACGGGTTGCGCACGTAGCCTAAGCGGTACTACCTTTGAGGTCTCCAGGGAGTTTGGCTCCGTCACTTGGTCACAAGCCAAGAGACCATACCGCTATTCCCTGTCCTCGTTTAACCGGGAAGTATAATTTTTTGGGTGTTTAGGTTTGATTGAAATTGTTTCCCACTTTCTCGTACGGTTAATTTATTTAGCCAGTGGCCCCCACTAGGGTCCGACAAATCCCTAAACGTTTAACGTCGGATCCGCGTGTAATTTCCTATGCTGAGTGCTCAGCTAGAGTTTTAATTTTGCAATAACTTTTCCTTAGTTGTCGCACGAGTTGCACTCACACAGTGATATATTTAACACAATTATGGAATCGGCGAGTCACGCTAAGGTTTGCTTCTTCAATGCGCGTGTCAAACCTGAACGTGGGTCGTCGATAGGGGTGCCGGATTTCAAACCCCTTCGAATATCTATCGCCACTCGGGTCAGCAAAACACTTGCACACATTGGGTTTGATTGAGTGTTTATTGATGAGTCAACATTCGATATGGACATATATACTGTACGGCGAATACAACAGATACAATGTCACTAGTAGGTGGTACGCTATTAAGAGAATGAGCAGGGTAATAAACGGGCTAAATTAAGGAGTCATCGCCTTTTTTACGGAACTCTCACAGCTGATTCAAACAACTGTGCTTACCTTACTCATTAAAAGGAGTGGGTCAAATCAAAAGCAAATACCGGTAAGTGGTACGGTTAGTTATCGATATAAAGAAGCGCCATTCAACTAACGACTCACTCGGTACTACGATTTATACTCGGGAGGGTACTCCGACAAAACAACAGGTTCAGGCAAGCTAAAGGCGGTAAAATAACAGGTACAAATGGGCATACGCGACGAAGCGTACAAAATGGGATTGTGGGACTCAATCTTGCTCATCCTAATCACAACTATGGTACATGATAAGTGAACATTGGGAAATGTGGTAAAGTAGAGCTTGGATTAACATACGGCAAAATATTATAAGAAACTAGCAATGATACATATCAGCATAACGGCAAACTTGGGAGGTAATCATCGCTACGATTCATGCTCTTTTCTAGTGCGACAATGGTACGATTATTCTTTTCCTACTCGCATACGTACATACGTACGGTGACCTTAAATGTGCGGTGAAAGTTTCAGCAGGTTGCATAGACATAGCTGGTTAATTTTTTAGTTCCAATTCTCTATAAAATCATTTCTCAAACATGATAACAGAACGGTAAAATTTGCCTTAGGTCGAGGCTCATCTAGGACCTAAATAACTGCCAAAAACGGACTTTTCGTGTCTACAAACATAAGGTATAACAAAGCTAAAAACGATCGGATGGCCTTATCTTCTAGTTTCTGGGTCCCGGTAGACGGAGGTTGGGACCGCGTTTTCCAATTTTGTTACAATGGGAGCTTGTAACTGTCACATTTGCAATCCGGGTCACTGAACGATCGGTAATTTTTGTTAATTCGTCTCATGACAGGTTTTCTTAATTTATGACAATAAATGATACGCGAAAGCGAGCAAGCATGCCACTACCAGAGTAATGGGCCGGTTTTGGGCGTTCCCAATTTCTACTGGTGCAGATGGTCTGACAAACTCATTTTATTCAACGGATTGTCGTTGCTAATTTACTGCCTTAAATTCAATTCCACATGGCGGAGATCGTTTTAAAAAGATCGGACCAATTCGTTATTGCTATTACTTAAAGCCATAAACGTGGGGTGGGGACAAGCTGGGGCGAGTCCCTAGTTTACGTCACGACCAATAATTACTATAAATCCGGTTAAGTTCTGCCAATCGGATGGCTATACACCATAATTGCACGAATTTCATGTCAATTTCAGGGCGTAGGGGCAAGAGTTAAGTCTGTATTCAGGTACCTACGTATTCGAATAAAACTAGAACTATACGTGGCGATGCCTCGTAGGTCATCCGCACTATCCTAAAAGTACGGGAGTTGATATCATTTTGACTTGAATTAGGCTCTCAAAAAGAACTCTATCTGGCACTAAAAATTCGTATCCACAATACCACCCAGAAATCAATGTTTCTTTGTCGATATTTGTTCGCATATTGCAGCACTGCTCAGTGGCAATGCTAAATTCTCCAAATGCATAGCAACCATTTTCCAGGTTCAACAAATGACCTGTTTTACGCCAGCTTTACTACTTCCATTACTGACATGGTTTTGTCTAATGGCATGTGACAAAGCCATGAATGCACCCATTCAACAAATTTAATAGAATATTGACTACCAACGTCAATATGCATTAGTTTACTCGTAGTGGTTGCTGCAACAATCAATTTTCACCATCTAGTGTAAAACGCAAATACACGCGACAACAGTATCCGAAAAAAGGTCAGACGGCTTTATATATAATATGTGGGGTTTTGCCAACAGTAATCAAAACGAGATGTTTACTTTTTTAAATTAGACGTAACCACTGCTTTAACAAAACACGGATTATAAACTGTTTCAGCTTGGACTAACAAAGCCTTAAATAAACAACAAATAGAAATTTCTGCTTTGGATTAATATGGATAATAGAACTCAATATTGGCAAATTATGACGACTGGTTAGGCATAAAATAAGTTCGTGTTCAAACACTAAAAAGCCAGTGTAAATTAATTTTCCTAGCGTTTCCTACTCGACAAAACGAGTCAGTAAGCGGAGGCCCCGGTTGTCGGAACAACCGTAACACTTTATCAACTTAATTCCACTCAGTTTACATTCTTAGATGGATCAGTCTCCTAGTTTTCGACCGAGATTTTAAGTCAACGCAAGACCGAAACCTATTTACGAAAGAAGTACAATTTAGAAAATTTAAACTAAATCTGAGCGGCTGTTGCGCGGCTCGGGTTTAGATTTCCTGTATCTTTTAGACGGGCTTTGCCGGGCTTGATAGCTCAAATAGAAGGCCTAACGGTACTCTATTTGTACGATAAAATCATCGAAATCCCTGGAATAAATTTTGAGTTATGAACCTTTAAAGTTTTGGGTAGGGGCGGATCCCTATCGGGCCCTTCCGGTTTGTGATTCCGACTTGATAATGTTGGGTTTTAAAACGGTGTCCGTTAGCTTGCATTCCTACAAAGAAACGGCGAGAGTTCCAACAAAATTCCTGGAGAGAGTCAAAATATTTCAAATCTACGTTTTGGGTAGGGACATATCTCTTTAAGACCGTCGGGTTTGTGATTCCGACGCGAAATCGATTAGTTTTAAAGTTGCATTTGTTAACAGACATTACTACGAAGAAACTGCCAAAGTTTCAGCTAAATTCCTGTGGTAAATCCTAAAATATAGCAATTTTGGTGGGGGCAAGCATTTTCAGGGTCGTCAGGTTTACGATTCCGACGTGATCTTTGAACGTTTTGAGTATTAAATCAATAGCTCGGATCCTACTCCAGATCCGGGTAAAATTTTAATCAAAGTGCGGGAGTATGCGGGAGTAAGAAATAGACCAAATTTTCACTCTAAGTGAGTTACCTCGCTCACAGGGCGTTGAGTCGATTTATCCAATCGTGGTTCGATACAATTTCGCAGATCGTGGACGATGTCCAGAGCACTACTGACGTCTTAATAAAGTCCTAACTAAGTTCCTGAAGTAGATTTGTCGTACTATGTCCAAACTGGTCCTGGACTCCTACTAATAAAACAGCAAAACATGCGGACGAACTTATGTCCAAAGAAATCATAAAACGAATAAAAGCTTGAGTAAAACCATTGATAAATGCTTGACAAAATGATATCACATGACATGACCAAGGATGCTTCGAAATTTCTACTGCTAATATTCAACCAAAAATCGTTTTGTTTAACCTCTGTCGACTCAAAAATTACTTTTCCAATCCTATCTCGACTCTACAAATGCCGCATAAAGTTCACAATTTAAAGTTATTCAGTTAGCCAGTCCGACCTTATATAAACTTCATATCAAGTTAATATTAACTAACGGTTAAGTATAAATATGTCGTTGTTTATTTTGCGAGTATACTAGCTCAAATGGACTGTCATTTTGCCGAGGAACGCGGATCAAAACGAAATAACCTATATAAAAAAATTCAGCTCAGTAGTTTACTTAATGAAAATATAAATCTTATATTTAAAAGACGTATTAGAAGCGCGGCTTAAGTAAATAAACGAAGAGCAAAGGCGAAAAGAGGGGGTCCCATTCCCTCAGAGGTGGCCAAAGTGCCAAACGGGCCTCGGATTCGGACTTAGTGTGTCCGTCCGAGTAATTTAATATGTAACAGGTCCGTATTCGGACGATAAAGGTACGGGTGGGCTCTCGGGGGAAAGCCCATGCCAAATTTTGCACAGAATTAGGATGTTTTAAACGGCTCCCGGGGTTCGGGGTACATTTCTTTGGGGTGTTCTGTATATATTCGGGTTAGTCCTGACAAGGGGAATCCAACGAGGCGTTAGACGCCTGTCGGGGCGTTGTTTCTATAATTTCCATGGGAGGGGTACCTAAAAGTGAGCACAGCGGGCCCGGTTTAGGCTCAAAAGAAAGCCTGTGATCTAGGGACTACAATGATACCCTATACATATATTTGCGCTTAATATTCGTTAAGTTATTCAATTAATGGTATTATTCTCGCTCACGTATATACTTATTTACCCATACGTCCGTGGATCCGGGTCGGATTTCCACGAAACCGGTGTCATTTGAAAGACCGTAAAATTCTATATAAAAACGTTAAGTACTAAATTTGCTGGTATTTGATATTTTATTTATCTCTGCAAATTACCAGTGTAGTGGTGAATATTGTAGAGGATATTTTACTTTCCGTACTAAACTTTTCAGAAAATTGGCTCATTTGCTGTTCGCTCTATGGCGAACAGCCATATTTTTGTGGTCCTCCTTCGTGAGAACGGTCGTGACGGGAATCCGTCACGGCCAGTCTTTCCTATGAAAAACCGAATAAACTTTGCCGTCCTACCACGCGGGGTAGGGCTATTCCTACATATCGGAGGAGTCGTACCGTTTACCTATCTACGAGTCGAGCGTGGCAAGAGCTCGTTATACTCGCATTTTCTACCTAATTTTCATACGTAAAAATCCCTAAAATTTTCCTTAAAATCATCCTAAACAAGACAAATTACTCTTAACTATTCGTAACTCCAAACTTATACATTACAAGGGTACAACAAGGTATAACAATTATCATACCAACGGCATAAAATAGTAATAGAAGTATATACGAATTGGCGCTTTTATGGCCAAGAAAACGGTACAATTATCTTGCCACAAATATACATCCACGATCAATGGTACAATACAGCATTATAATCATAAGAATCGCACAGAATCCTAGCAAAATACAGGCGCTTTTACGGCCTTTAACAACACAACATATGGTACGAATATAAGGATCATAAAACGGTATAGAATCATGATAAAATATGGGCGCTTTTATGGCCTTTAACAACGCAAAGATATGGTATGAACATGGTACAACGATTTCACGTCTACATATACATATATATGGTCAACAAATATTGTTCAAATCGGACTGCCAGATTGTGCGCGTATGCCTGAAAATACGTATGAGCATCGACGGAGATTCCAATGATAATATATATAGTATGACACGACCATGACGATATTAATCAATTATGTAACATGTGCCTTTATGGCCATAACAATGTGGTTACAACAAAACGATGGTAACGGTAATATATATATATTACATATATAGTATATTACAATATTATATATATATAAGTAGATGAAAAACACGGGTTCTGAGGCCCCCGCCCGGCGGAGGTGCGGGGGTATTAATTGGGTCAGCTGGGATAATATTTGGGTCGGCTGGGATATTATATATCACCATTTTTAATTTTACATAAACTAAGTGTTATTATTAGTAAATACACTGTGATGTTCTGAAGTTATATCAAAAGATTGTTGAATTTATACATGTGTTAATCAGCGTTGGTGGAAAAAATAACCCAGCATGAGGTCCTACTTCTTAATAAACTTGACTTTATAAATAATTTCAATTTTTAAATGCAAATTATTGTCGGCGTTTCTACAAACGATATTGTCGTATTTCCTTTGCCGATATATTACAGTTGTTTTTAGATCAATCAGTCGCATAGATTCATTTAATTTAAACTAGCAGTAATGCTAAAAATATGGGTTGCATACAACATCCACGAAAATATAAGAAATGTTATTTAGATGAATACACAAACGAAAGTATACATAACTCACGATACAATTCTGCTGTATAATATACAGTTATCCGCTAAAACAGTTAATATAGGAATATCTTTTCCTGGATAAATGTAATGATTAAATCACGTATATAAGCTCAGAAAGAAATTTTGTTTTACGTGTTCATTTTCCTGGAGATTTCAACAATCAATGAAGAAAAACATTTGTTTATTTCAGCTTTTTTTGGAGCTTTGCAGGCATGTGGACTTCGCTGCACGCGAGCAACCCCCGGTGATGCAGGAGGTGATCGACACCGTCTGTCCACATGTCAGGTGCCAGACTCCCTTGATGGTCGACCGTTTGCGTTAGGCTCAACGGATTCCCCTCCTTTTTTCTTGCTTGTTCCCATCCCTTTAGCATCCGCGACTACGCTGGACAAATAGTCTCAGGGGCGATACGTTCGATCCACCTGGGTGATGTCTAGATTCCGATGCTACTGGGCCTCCACCAAGCAATTATAGGGTCGAAAGTTTGATACTGCACTGAATTACATGAATAATTTTCGATTTTCTAATAGCAGTAAATCACTTGTAAAAATACTATTGCATAATCAGTTTGTAAGAGTATTGGTTTTCTAATTAAAAAATCTAGATTGTTTGGTCTTACAGAAATTGAGTTACAAAAATATGGAAGTTGTGTTTAAAGGAAACTTGCCGACAAACCAGCGTGGTTTTTCGGGAAATCACATTTTATGTATCTGCTAGTTCTCACGAAAAACTATTGTTCTTCTGGAATTAATCAAATTTAGGAATATTAATCACAGATTTTTGCAAAACTCACTTTGAAATTTCAGAGAACTCAATAAGGTATTAGTTTTTGAAAAATATTAAGTTTAAAGAAACGTTGCCGATTATATCAGTAGCTCTTCAACTTCATAATTCCATTTTGTTTAGTCTCGACAATTGAACAATTTTTGGTTTATTGAAAATTAGAACATTTAATAGAGTGATAAAAAGTTAATCAGTTAGTATGGACTACATTGGTAATGTTTCTATTCCTAATCAATTCATGTCACTTAGAAATGCTTGCACCAGTCTATTACATTTGGATGCAAGTAAAAGCTACGATATTTTTGTAATAAAATTTCTCTGTATGACTGCTTTGAATCGGTAGCTTCATCACATAGAAATAAGGTTTATCAAAAGGTATCAAACTCAACTCGAAATTATTGCGCAAGTCATGTGATTTGGGAATATTAATATGGCTTATGCCATGAGTTTAAACGTTTGCAGCGCAGCTGAAGAGCTATGAAATATCCCTTATCTTTGGAACGGTTGGTTACTTAACGCAATCTTTTCATTTGCAACAAATTTTGGGTATAAGCATTTTTGCTAATTTGCAAGGGCTTGGGAACATGGGAGAGGAGTAGCTGCCCTTCCCCCTGGAATGTGTCATAATTACAACAGGTCTTAACGGTCCTCGGTTCGTTCGGTGTCTCATTTTATTTCTGTGTGTTTTCGCCAATCGGTAAACCAGCAGCAATATATGCATATAGTTTAGAGCTTCTCATTCTGAATCGCCCCTCCCGAACCCGAAATCGTGGCGAGTGTCACAGGTTCGATTTTTAATCACAGTATTGTTAAAACCATATACCGCTCTTTTGTTTCAGACATATAAATCAGCATTTTTATGGTTCCACGTTCAGCATTTCATTAGTTACACACGCTCAATGTTTGTAGCTCAGAAACCGTGTTTCTCCGCACTTGTTTCATCGAAATCAATTTAGATCTCAAACAGCTCTAAAATAACTTTCAAAAAAATTATATTGACGTTATTCAACTGTCATTTATGAAAAAAATTGAAAAGTGCAAATTAATCCTAATTGGAAGGATTCTGAAACATGGTTTTGGCACAAACAGCATGGGGATTTTGTGGAATACAACACAGGTTTTGGATATATCAGAAGCGATGGCAGGACGGAGAACAATTACCAGTTATATATATATATACGAAGTCCTAAAGAAGTGTGTTATTGCAGTCGTAACTGTTTTTCTCAACTATTAAAAAGTGGCGATTGCTACTCAAAAACATCGTAGTAGTAAAAACTAACATTTACAGTTTGTGTTTAGAAAGGGAACGACTATATGGTAAAGATCTACCGAGCAGACATTGTCGGGGGGGGAGGGGGTACTGTTTACCTGGTCGAGGTATGATTCCATATTCCTATTCGTTTACGATTACATAGGATGAATATGCGACCATCAAGCTACGCCTATGGGTGTAAATTTATGTGAATGGGGCCTAAGCAGCACAAAGAAATTATAATCTACAAAATTTTTAAATTTCCCATCGCTAGCTTAAGATGGTTACGAACAGATTTGTGTTTTCTCAACCCTTCCACTATCCGCTTAATTAGAGTTGGGTCCGGGTATTTTTCGAAGAAAAATCCGGGTCCGGGTCCGGGTATTTACCTCCAACAAATTCCGGGTCCGGGTCCGGGTATTCTTCCAAAGAAAATTCCGGGTCCGGGTCCGGGAATTGTAAAAATACCCGGACCAAAGTTCAACAGTGTTGCTGTTGCCATATATACGCATTGAGCAAGGGCGTTGGATCATGTAAAGCGTTGAAATGAAACAGCATTCGTTTCTTGATATTGCGTTTATACCTGATCGCGTTCGTTAGCGTGTAGCAATAATTGCGTTCTTTTGTGCAAAAAGCTAAGGTCAAAAATAAAGTGGTTATGGCTGGCAATCGACTCCGAATGTTTTGTACCTAAGTGCTATATATACGACGTATAGCACGAGAGTAACAACGCATGGTTTAGAAACCGAGACTGAAAAACCTTGTGACAGTTCGTACGTTGTTAACGCCTTGCAAAGATATGTAAACAAGCGAGTATATTTCTATTTTAGAAGCGAGCCTAGGAATTTCAGTATTCTCGCCTCTAGTAGGTGCGCATCTTCTCCATTGTTTCGACATTATGGCCCTGGCTATTTTACCCCCTTACAATTTTTATTCTCTCTTCAACTTCTGGGTATTCCGGGTATTTTTGTTTCAAAATTCCGGGTCCGGGTATTTGCCTCCAACAAATTCCGGGTCCGGGTATTTCTTTCCAAAAATTCCGGGTCCGGGTATTTCTTTCCAAAAATTCCGGGTCCGGGTATTTCTTTCCAAAAATTCCGGGTCCGGGTCCGGGTATTAATTTTTAACTTTTGCAACTCTACGCATAATACACCTTTTCCGTTTTCTTACTGAAGGCTCGACATAAGAAACTCATGCTTGAACAGCTTGTTACGCATATAATAAATACTCGAACTAGGTTGCTAGCTACCATGGGTGAAACCAACTACATTATGTTTGCGACATAATACAGACTAATTCGAAGGTAGAAATATATATAGCAGGAATTTCAAGAAGCAAGCGCATTTTGCGATCTAATACTTTAGCTAAATCTAATTATATTTTTGACTCGGATTTAAAATATTATCGGAAAAAATGTGTGTCAAATAAGATACGCTAAAGCATTCGGAGTCGGTCTCATCCAGCAACAATGCTTTTGCAAAATCCTGTATCCTAATGCGTGAGGCTAGGTCGTAAAATGTCATGGTTCAGACTTCTGCCGAATGACCATATTGAAATAAAATTTAACAAGTGGTATGGGTACGCTCCACACTCCCCCCGAAGGGGTTCCAGGCTTGCGACTGGCGTAGCGGTGTTCCACCCTTTTTAGGTTTCCCTGATTTTGGGTGGGATCTCCTGGGGATCAACGCCGGTGTCTTCGCAGCTCTTTGTCCATCTCACGCTCCAACTCCGAGCGGGAACTGACCAAAAACGCCGTCACGATGGTGTAATCCATAACGATCACCATAGCATGACATGCAGGCTCGTTGGTATAGCCACGCACTCCAATTGGCCGACGAAAGGAGCGGAAGAACACACGGCGCCGGCGGTCAGGACTTTTTATTTGGGAACCCCGTTTCAAAATCCGCTTGACCGTCTTTTGGGGCTTGTAAAACCAGGACTTTTTGGCGAGATTGGGACCCGAGTGCCCTTGTTGAAAATGTTGGGATAGTTTTACAGTCGCATGAAGGCGACGGCTGTAAAACTTTTGAGAAGACATGATAACTTAAAATGAAACAGTTTCTTTAGTGTTAATGATAAGAATGAGGATGGGTCGACTTTTTAACTTATTTTATATTGTTCCTCATACTTTTATCTCACCGCTACTGGGTATAACCCCACTCAACACCCACTGATTTTTTGTAAACATCTGGAGTGGGGTAACGTTTGCCGCTATATTTTTTACAAATATAACTCACAGCGAAACACTGACGTAACGTTTATATTGAAAACAAAAAATCGTAAACATCGACACTCATTGTCATTTCATACCGACAATATTTCCACTACATACATCTCTAAATATTGGGGAGGGGGTGATGCAATTTGCGATGTGTAATCAAGGTACTGGAGGGTATAACTTTTTTTGTGAAGGGAGCGACTATTATATATACATATATATATATATATAATGGAACTGTTTGTCTGTGTCCAATTGCCTTGGAAAATAGTGGAGAGATTGTTACTAGGTTTTGCACATAATTTTAATGGTTCTGCGAATGCAATTACAATAGATCATTTTAATTAAATGTCTCTCCAAGTGTGAGCTAGCAGCTAGTTGTACGGCTTTAAGTGAAGAACATTTTTGTCACAACCAAAGCTGAGAATGTAGGAACAAAAAATGATGTTCCAAATGGTTTCATCGTTAATCTTGAAATATTGCGTTTTCAGCATTTTTGTTTCTATACACTAAATTGATAATCATAAATGTTTCCGAGGTTGTCGAGAACAATGCTGGGGTTTATTTTGCTAGCGTATTTTCATTTACATATATGGTTAAAAATAGCTTACAGACTCCCCTTGGGATCCCCAACTGAACCGACGTTATTAGGTTAATATTCCTTAAATTTTTTATTACAAAAATGCATTCAAAATCTCTGGAAACGCCGGTGTGATTTATTGGCTTCCTAGTACCTCAAATACCAGTTGTTACGTGTGTAGAAATGGGATCGGCTTGTTCATTGTAAATAGAGCGTTTAATATCTGAACCTAGACATTCACATACGCTTGTTGTGTGATTATATTTAGACCTCTTCAATAAGATGGCATTTATTTGCGACATCTGTAATAAGGGTTTCACTCGCAGAGATCATTTGGCGCGACACAAACAGCGTGTACATTATAAAATGAGACACACCTGTCACTGGTGCGGGTCCACATTCGCTAGTAAAGACGTCCTAAAACGGCACATCGCGAAACAACACAAATACCTCGACGAATTCCTCACCATTGATCAACCGTCAGCATCACGTCAAGATTTGCTATCGAGCGCAGCGCTGCAGCAGTCGATGACGTCGATTCCATCAACGTCTAGCATAATGCAGCAGCAGTCGGGGATGCAACAGTATCCTCCACAAAGTTCTGGTACGGTGATGCAACAGCAGTCGGCGTCATCAACGTCTAGCGCAATATTGGAACAACCGCAATGGACAAATGAAGACGAATCTACGAATCTCGATCGTCTACAACGCATGGCGCAAGACATGGTGGATGAACCACCGTCAAAGACACGACGCGTTGAAGACGATCTAGATGATCTGATAAGTGTGGCGGATGCAGTCGACAGCTGCAAACAACATGCATCAGTTGTTGATCAAAATTTCAACATCAAGCTTCTACGATGGGCTAAAGCACTCAAAGGATACCTTACCAGCTATTATCTGGTACCCAATGAGTTGACTCTGGACCTGTCAGTATTCCTGCATCAGTCAAAAACACTATTGATTAATCTGGTTGAAAAAGAGCGACGTCGAGGTATAAAGTTGTGGATTAGCGTTCAATGCGTATTGCGCAAATTGGATGACACGCAGATGACAGCACATTTTAACACAAAGTCCTGTTCCATTTTACCGGGCTCAAATGTCGAGGACGATATCAGCATCATGTTTGACGACCTGGTAAAGAAACTGGACGATTTCCAAGGCAAAGGGTCCGGTTGGATTCTACAGGATATACAACACGGTGACGTACATATCAGCGTCTACAGACCTCTTCGCGGGTCGACGTATAAACAACTCCCGTTGTATATCCGCAACAAATGTGCTGTGATCCAAAACAACGATAATCGATGCTTTCTTTGGAGCGTCATAGCAGCATTGCACCCTATACACCATTCGCAACATCCACAACGTGTCACCAATTACGAGCAATACATAAATGACATTGATATGAGTGGAATAGATTATCCCGTGAAGCTATTAGACATTCCACGGTTTGAAAGGCTAAATAATATAGCTATTAATGTATACGGACTAGAAAATAACTTTGTTTTCCCATTGTACATATCTAAGACCAATCATGAACGGTATATACATCTTCTATTGTACGATAATCATTACTGCTTGGTGCGCAGTCTGGACGCTTTATTACATGATCAACGACGTGATCGTTGCAGAAAATATTTCTGCGACAAATGTCTTATCCCCTGCTATTCCAGAGAGCAACGCGATGAACATCTCCAGAGATGTCGAAACGATAATCCATCTCGCATCAAAACCCCACCGGACAATTCCACTTTAAAATTTACCAATTTACATCGTATGCAGCGTTCTCCATATGTGATTTACGCAGATTTTGAATGTATACTCGAGAAAATTCATTCCTGTACACCATCTGCAACGACATCCTTCATCAACCCGTATCAGCGACATGTACCTTGCGGATACGGTTTGGTGGAGAGTTATGGATGCTGTAACGATCGTGTGGAGGTGGGAAACCCAATAATCTACCGTGGTCCTAATGTAGTTAAAACATTTTTACATAATGTCATTCAGTTAACCGCACAATTTCAAATTAAATACAGCAATGAACAAAAACCGTTGGTAATGACAGACGATGATATGGTTAACTTTATTAATTCACAATATTGCTATTTATGCGGTGGGATTATGAACCGCGAGGAAAAGGCAAAGGACCACTGTCACGTTTGTGGCAGGTATCGCGGAGCAGCACACTTGAAATGTAACATTGGTTACCGTCTTAGTCGAGACGTTACAGTGTTGTTCCACAACCTGCGACGGTACGACGGTTATCTCATAATGCAAGAGCTCGGTTCGATATGCACTGAAATGGGACTTGAATTGGACTGCATAGGAAAAGGTATGGAAGACTATATGACGTTTTCCATTAAGCGAAAGGTTCGAACTCGTGAGGCAATGGATGATGATGACGAGTGCTGGGATGAAACGGTCGAAGGTGTCGCTTTCATTCAAGGATGTGACGACACTACTGCTGGTGACGATAGTGCTGGTGAATCGCAACACCGCTACAAAATCAGATTCGTCGACACGTTCCAGTTTCTCCCATCATCCCTCCAAACCCTGGTCGAAAACCTCAAGCAAAGTGGTATCAACTGCTTCCAGGCAATGACCAAGTGTTTTGGCGACAAACGCGAACTTATGCTCCGTAAAGGAGTTTACCCTTACGAATACATGGATTCGATCACTAAATTTGACGAGAGATTGCTTCCATCACAAGCGATGTTCCAATCGTCTTTGAGCGGCGCAGGAGTTTCGGATACAGATTACAAGCACGCTCAATCGGTGTGGAACGAAACGAATGTCGAAACACTTGGTCAATATCATGATCTATATTTAAAAACGGACATTTTGCTTCTCCAGGATGTCTTCGAAAACTTTCGTCTGCTTTGTTTCGACAAATATAACCTCGATCCCGTTCACTATATAACGCTTCCAAGCTTCGCTTGGGATGCGTGTTTAAAATATACAAAGGTCACGTTGGATCTTCTATCAGACGCAGACATGTATTTCTTCTTCGAGCAAGGAATACGCGGTGGAGTATCAGTCATTTCGCATAGACACTGGAAGGCAAACAACCCTTACCTCGACAACTATGATTCTTCGAAATCCAGTACTTACATAATCGATTTAGATGCAAATAACCTTTATGGCTGGTCCATGATCCAGAAGCTCCCTCATCACACCTTCAAGTGGATGACAAGAGAGGAGATTGATGGAATTAACAGCTGGTAACTGTAGACCCAAACGATGACATTGGATACATTTTGGAGGTAGATCTGGATTACCCAGCACATCTTCACAACCTCCACAATGATTATCCTTTGGCACCTGAAAGAATGCTGGTTACTAATAGCATGCTGTCCCCCTACTGCAACGACATGAAGCAGTTGCTCAATGTCAGCAACGCACCGGTCGAAAAGCTTGTTCCCAACCTTGGAAACAAGGCAAAATACATAGTACATCTACACAATTTACAACTGTACCTATCCCTAGGAATGGAGCTTATGTGCATCCACCGTGTTGTCTCCTTTCACCAGTCAAACTGGATGCAACCTTATATATCTCTCAACACCGAAATGCGGAAAAGAACTGGAAGTGGGTTTGAAAAAGACTTTTACAAACTGATGAACAATGCTGTCTTTGGAAAGACAATGGAAAATGTTCGAGGGTATGTAGATATCAAGTTGGTTACAAGTCAGCACAAGTATGCTAAACTTGTAGCAAACCCCCGGTATCCCATGTCTTCAATTTTCAGCGAAAATCTAGTTGCTGTTAAAATGTGCAACGCAAAACTATTCAACTGTGCAAACCAATTTACGTTGGTTTCACAATTTTAGATCTCTCTAAAGCGCTAATGTACAGCTTTCACTATCGATACATGAAGCAGCTGTACGGCAAAAACTGTACGCTCCTCTTCACCGACACAGATTCTCTGTGTTATGGAGTTAAAACAAAAGACATTTACAACGACATGCTGCAAACATCATCCTACTTCGATACCAGTGAGTATCCCCAAGATCACCCTCTTCATTCGCTCGACAACAAGAAGATTTTGGGTAAAATGAAGGACGAAACTGCTGGCGTTCCAATCGAGGAGTTTGTTGGTCTCCGGTCCAAGATGTATAGCATCCTGGAATATGGAG
The DNA here is from genome assembly GCA_030248225.1 of Trileptium ribeirensis. NCBI lineage: Eukaryota > Metazoa > Nematoda > Enoplea > Enoplida > Thoracostomopsidae > Trileptium > Trileptium ribeirensis. The sequence continues at coordinate 2,328 of JASANE010009699.1, read as the reverse complement.
GCAAACAAACCAAGCGAGCGAAAGGCGTCAAGAGGAACGGCGTCAAACACGAAATACAACATCAACAGTATTTAGATACTTTACTAAACGAAAGCAAAGCACGGCACCAGATGAATATGATAAGGACGTCAAAACATTTATTGAACAATGTATCCCTTAATAAAATTAGCTTGTCAGCATTTGATGACAAGCGATATATTTTGGACGATGGTATTTCCTCCCTTGCTTATGGACATTATAGCATAATTGGGCAAGATGATCTGAGCGAATTGATAACTGACATTGAGGATGAACGACTTTTAAATGGTGATGTTATTAATCAAAGAGCTTATAGATGACATTGAGAATGAACAGCTTCTGAGCGACAATGACGATTTTGATTTTTTAAATTTGCTTCATGATATGTATAATGATGGATATTGAGTTTTGTCGCGGTATTTTGCTTTGTTAAGTCTGCATTACGGATATTATACCTCCAACACGTTGCACTTTATATTCTGCAGAAAATTTTAGAAACTGAAGCATGAACTTCTTAAAAAGAATGGGTTTCTTTAGTGTCTGGATCTACTGAGATAGATACAAGACTTAAGGATATATACTATGATCCCCGTAACGTAGCTGGGTTTTCTACAGCTCCAAAGCTTTACTTGGAGTTGAAGAAACAGGGGTGAAGGTAAAATTAAAAGATATTCAAGAATGGTTAAGAGGCCAGGAAACTTATACTTTACATAAACCACGGAGAGTTAGGTTTAAGCGTCGCCGTACTGTTGTCAAGGGTTTGGGTGATTTATTTCAAGCAGACTTAGCAGATATGTCAAGCTTATCATGTTATAATGATGGATTTAAGTATTTGCTTGTTGTTATTGATGGTTTCTCGAAATTTGCATGGATTTTTCCGGTTAAAAATAAAACATCACCCGTCATTCTGACTGGTTTAAAGTCTGTCTTTGAAATTTCATTGCCGAAAAATTTCCAAACAGATAACGGGAAAGAATTTGTCAATAGTCTTCTGTATGATTATTGTAGAGATAAGGGTATAAATATCTATACCAAGAAAAACAAAGAAACGAAAGCTAGTATAGCAGAACACTTCATACGTACAGTTAAAGCAATAATTTTCAAATTTTTAACTGCTCGAAATTCCCGACGATATATTGATCACCTCCAGCATATAGTTTCAAGCTATAATAACACAAAAAACAGTTATGGTTTTGTTCCGGCAAATGTCACTAATCAAAATGAACATTTAGTAAGAGAAAAGTTATTCCCTGCAGTGGATATTGACGTTCGATATAAATTTAAAATTGGTGATGTAGTGAGAATTTCGAAAGAAAGGTTACCATTTGAACGTGAATTTAATCAATTATGGTCGCGTGAAGTTTTTACTGTTAATAACCAATTTTCTTTTGATCCACCTGTGTATGAAATTGTTGATGCTAATAAAGAAGTGATTGTTGGTAAATTCTATGGTCCCGAACTGCAAAATGTTAAAGTTATTGATGATATGTACAAGATTGAAAAATTTTTGCGAAAACCTAAGACTAGGCATGGTAATAAATATCTGGTTAAATGGTTGGGATATCCTGATTCCATGAAGTCATGGGTATATGAAAAGGATCTTAAACCACTATAGGAATACTGCTTACCCACAGACGTACAAATTTGGGCTATAGCGTACCCATGAAGCTGCAATTTTTGAAGCACAAAGTACCTAGAAAACTCAAATTTTGTGGTACAAAGTAAGGGGTACATATTTCTGGGGTACACCGTACGTAGTGGGCTACAATTTGGGGTACAGTGTACCCATAAATCTACATATTTCTGAGTATACCGTACGTAGAGGTTTACAATTTGTGGTACAGTGTACCCATAAAGCTACAGCGCAGCTGTGAGGTAGTAAATGGGGAGTATGAAATACCTGCAAAATTCTTAAAAAGATCTGAGCACTTTTCAAATTAACCATGGATCATGAATGTCAAAACTGTGATCGTGTTTACACTTCTCGTCAGAATTTGCACCGACATAAGAAAAAATGTAGAAATAAACAAAAAACCATGTCTCAAATTGATGTTAAAGCTTGTGATTCCTATAATGATAAAGTATTATTACCTTTGGAGATACCGTTCACATGCGTTGTAAGCGGTCAAACTGGGTGTGGAAAAACTTAATGGATTGCTCGCTTGTTGAAACATAATCTTTTCGATCAATCCGTGAGCAAGATTTTGTTTTGTTATGGTATATTTCAAGATATATATCAGAAACTTGCTGCTGAAATACCCAATCTAGAACTTTATGAAGGTCTTCCTTCAGGGTTTCCACAATCAACCA
>JASANE010009697.1:0-33305 GCA_030248225.1 Trileptium ribeirensis | reverse complement strand
CAGACTTATTGGTGGTCGAAAAAAATGTTGACCATGGCACTGTGGCCAGAATTAATTTTTATTCGAAAAAATGTTAACCATTGGGTGTGGTCAGATTTATTTTTGTTCGAAAAAATGTTAACCATTATCGTGTGGTCAGGATTTTCGTAAATGTTGACCATTGCTGTGTGGTCAAGATTATGAGTTTTCGGTAAAAGTTGGCCATTGGGCTGTGGTCAGGATTATCCACCTCGTAACGATCCGTAAGGATCTGTTACACATACATATGTCTCCCAATGTTCTTAGTTTGTGTTATGTGTGTAGCTTTAAAGCAAACTGGCTAGGCAGAGAACACATTATGTGTGCCGTAGCCTAAAAACATGTCCGCTAGATAGTTCCACCATCAAAATCTGCTGCATTTTCATGTCAACAATGTTGTTAAATTTACGAATGCGGATAACTATGGGACTAAGCTTAAATTTGCTTTCCATAACTTGTGTTACTGGTTCAATGAAGAGAAATATTCAGCGAAATGACCTCTTTATTGTATAATATCTGAATGATTATTTTGAAACATTTATCACTTGAAAATGCTAGCGTTCATTTGATTATTCTGTGAGTAACGAATAGGCGATCTCAGTTCTGGCTTGTTTAGCTTGTATAGGTAAATTTATTGAACGATTTATTGAACAATGGATAACAATTTTGAGTCGTCTTTAACATCTCGCGGTTTGCCATGCCAAAGAGTTCCATATCGGTGCAATTAATCTATCTATTTTTTGTACGTACAGATTTTGTGATTTGAAAACACTTCTGATTTTAATTGGTAAATCTAATACATAAAATTGGAGCGGTTGGGCTTTCCACCAACCGCTCCAATTTTATGTGTTTGATTTACCAATCAAAATCTGAATGTTAATGTAACAAATTTCGTTATTTAAAAATATAAATGTATTTTAAAATGTTTCTGCTTGTTTGTATGTTTTTCAATTTCTTGTCATTTCTTGGCAATTTCTTTCCACCAAAGCTTGGTCAGCGACGATACGTGTAGATAAATTTATAAAAATTATTTCCAAATTTATTATATACACTATATATATTCAATTGTATTGCACAGTAATGATTTATACGCTACGTTGTTTCGTTAACACCAGTATGTACCAATTAGTGTAATTGGCAGAAATATTTGGCGAAGTTCCGGACAAACGTATATATCGATTAGAACTCAATCGATTATTATTAAAATTTATCCTTCTGGGATCAGCTGGACCCAATGCTTTCTCGAACGAAATGAGGACATGCTTTTGCATATTTGAAAATGCTCGAGCGAGCATCGAACGGACAGCACTCATTCTTGACTAGTGAATGAGTTCTAATGAATAAATATTGGAACTCAGCACACATGCGATCCGAAGTTTGCAACCCGTTTTTGGCGTATTCATGATACGTACGTTTTCAGCGATAGTAGCTGGATCCTGCTGGCTATATTCCGTGAATTATCATTGTTGCTGCAATAATGCAATGATGATGCAAATGACAATTGCAGCTGTAAACATGTGCATCGAAGAATGAGCATCTGCTCCAAAATAATGTGCTGAGTTGCACAGGTTTGTATAGCAATTGCATACTGCAACCTTGCCAGTCGAAGCGCAGTTAGTAGCTGGAATACCAACACCCGAGCGATAAATTGTGCTATTACAACCGCGGATTATGAAGGTCAAATCTAAAATAATTATTACGCTTTTGTAATATTTTGTATCGAGAATAATGAAAATCGTATTGACATGTGTGTTATCATTCATATTATTAGCAAATTTGTTTCGCCAAACGTTAATTCGGACGAACGCACGGCCGTACCGAAATAATTTACTAAGGTGTAAGGAATGATGGGAATTAAAAGTCGTGAACTTAAAGACGCAGCTATGCAGTGTTAGGAAGATTTAAATTATGCGAGAACTGCTGCAAAATATGTCCATAAATATGATTATGAGGTAAATTTAGGGTTTCAAATCCGATTTTGACTTTTCCGGATGTAAAACGATGCGATTTAAATCGTCTTTCTCTGGAGAGATAGGTTTAAATAGGCCTGTGCCGATCGTGTTTGGCACGGGTTAATGTGGCACCAAAAATTTCGTTTCATATCAGCCTTACTGAAAGTTGCACAATATGGCTATTAATTAATATTTCAATCACAAAATATGTGTTATTTCTTGCATGCATCGTATTGTATTGGGTTTTCCATTTCCAAATGAAATGTTAATTATTGGCAATAATATCCTGCAACTCATCATACGGCCGATTTGAACTGGATTTTGGTGCAAAATTAATTCGGGAGAAACTTGTTCACGGTCGGCCGATTTACAACGACCTATCCCCTTTCGCACATCGCTTTGAATCAATTCGTTTTAAATTTTAAGAGAAACGTCAAAGTTGATTAGACTTGATATCCAAAATCCTTAATGTTCGTCATTTTCGTGGGCACATTTATGTATGTATGTAGTTCCCGTATTATATCTGGCGATATACGATATAGAAATTTTATTAAGGCGTCTGCCATAATGAAGTAATGTTACGGACAATATATATTAGGGATGTACCGGGGCAACGAATTTAGCCCCGGTAAAGGTATAATTTCGGTGCCTGGGCCGGTGCAAATGTTTCAGGAAAAATATTTTTGGTATCAAATTAGTAGAACAGTTGAAACAATCTGGAGCTTTAGCAGAAGATATAATGCTTGCTACTAACTAGGACAGTGAAAATTCCATATCACATTCCTGAAACTGTGAACTTTAGCTCGCAACGTACAGTTTATTAAACTAATAAACTAAAATGTTAAAACGATTTGTGTTGAGTTTTTGATATTTCAACAAGATTATTACGTATACGGACAAAATTTGGATATGGTTTTTCTTTTGACAAAAATATTTTTGATCAGGGATGTTTTATTCCGCGTCATATGGTTTGAACTTGAACTATAATACATAATGGTGGCAGTGAAATTCGTCTACCCAGTTCGATTACACATCCATTATCTCTTCAACTGCAACAATAGCAGCGTTAAGGGTCAGCGAAATATCCGATTTGTCGGAGCCGAAATTTAACAACCCTGTATATAGTTGTCAAATGTTTTCGCCTATGAATTCGCCTCACTCCGTGGGGTTCTGGATTCCCAGGGAGGATTTTAATCACTCCAACCCGCTGTCGGCATATATGTATATGTGGTATATTGGTTTAAAATGGGCCCATGAGACTCAAAATACACGAAAACTATAATATGTTCACAAGCGCTTGTGCTATATGGGGTTGGCCTCATTTTATAGAGCAATTTACACTTGCGGTTCTGGTGTTGTTATTTAAGTCTGGGTTGGATCAAACTGTGTTTTCAATGGGCCACTGGAACCCAAAACACACGAAAAGGACAATAATATGTGCTCAACCGCTTGAGGTTGGTGTGTCTCATTTTATAGAGCAATTCACCTTCTATACATCTGCACATAGAGCGCTGCTGTTGTTATTAACGTTGCAGGGTGGGTTAAAATGGGGTCTACAATGGACCCATGAGACCCAGAATACTCGAAAACGGCAATATTTTCGCAACCGCTCGTATATATGGGTGTTATTGGTCATTGTGGTTCCGGTTATTTTAACACGTTTTAAACCCACATTACCATTATTTCTTCATTTGTTTTGCTATAGGTTTATGTGACCAGGTTCTGTTTTAAAATCACGGTTTCGGTTGTTCCTCGATACCTTTAGTATCAGTGTTTCTGCAACAGGAGAACGTTTACTACAACACATGTCATATTTATCAAGAGCTCATTATGAACCTCAGAATAAAAGTGTTACGCTGATATAACACTATATATACTGTTGACAGAAATTAAAACAAATAATTTTTGGCATTATACTATGCCGCTATCGTTTTGCATAATTTTCTGTTTTACGGATATAAATATACAGCCTTAGGAATGGACAATTTAGTTCACCGCAGCGACAGTTACGAAAGCTATATATCTAGATAAAAATTGCGTCCATTTGAGATAAAAAGAAAACAAATCTATACCTTTGCATAGGTTTTTCTTAAAAGTCGGAAAACATCGCAAAAATCGACTGTGACACATGTCGCACAATGTATATAATGTAATTTCGGTGTGGGCACACTGTTTTTCAACGGCTCGTAATGAACTTCTGATGTTATTATAAATGTAGCAGCGACTCACTTTTAAGCGTTACGCGAAGCTTCACACACGTTTGTTGACAATTCGTTTTGTCAACTGTTTCAAATTCATAGTCTTCGGTATCCATACAGTGATCAGAGATCTGAAAGCTATATAATCATTCAGTAAAGCAAAAGTATAGGTTGTAGTGCGGTGAGTGTACATGTTTACGACATTTTTATCGCAAAAGTATAATGTAATGCTACGGGTGTGCTTTTATGAAGTACGACGGTTTGTTAGAGCTGTACTGTGTACGATATTTGGGTATATACCGGACTTAGCAGTATTCAGGATAAATGATTATTTATAATTTATACTTGAAATTTAAAACTTTATCAAAATTCAGTATTTTCCCCATGTAATTTGCTAAAACAGCTAATTAATCGCTTTATAAACCATGCCAGCGTGAATACAGTTCAGGTTAAACTCAATTATATGCGAAGCAAATTTTCACTTATTTATGAAGTTTTCAGTTATTAGATTTTTAGTGAGAAATGATATTTTCTTATGTTAACTTGGGATGTGCAAATTACCGGCATTGAACCTGATTTAGTCGAAAATTTTGCCAGGGCGAACCGAATTCTATACTGACCCCGTTTGGTTAGCCCAGGTGTTTGCACACATGTGGAAAACCTCATGACGTTTGCGTGACTGTTCATAATATAGTGGTTAGAAAACATACGTTGCGAAGGATGTGAAGAGACGTCATTGCGCACAGCGGTTACATGCCGTCGGTAGTGTTACATACACTAGCTTTGCCATTCTTATTAATGCTAAATCCAGAATCCAAAAACGTTAGCAATCTAGTCGTTTGTATTATAATAACATCCAGAGATGTAAGGTATAGTTTATATATAACATCGGTTGCATCATATCAATAATTGTGAGAGTATTTGTGTATCTGTAGACCGGAGATTGAACCGAGTGAAAACAATGTATAGGTTTTGTCTCAACAAGATCCCTCTGAAGGAAAGCCTCGGCAATTTGCAAAAGGCGTTTTGTGTCACATTTGTGACCGGATCACCGCGTTGCGGTGTGCTATCTGGTGTTGACAGAAAACACTCTCACAAACATTCATCTTAAAAAGAACAGTGTTTTGCCTTTTTCTTTGTCTGCTCGGATCTTCTGCAGAGACATAGTGGAACCTCAAATATTGATAAACCGATTGGTTTAAACGACGGCTGCTTTAAAATCGCAATGGGAAGCCGACCAGAAAAGCAAATTGGTAGAACAGTAATGGGTTGAGATATGGGGCATAGCCTGCAAATGGAATTTCCAGCTCTGAGCAGCGGTACTGTTTGCTTGGTAATCATCAAATAAGTCAAGTGCGTGGGTGCAATAGCGTCAAAATCACTCTTCAAAATTATAATTTTTCTTAAAATTTGTGATTTATAAATTTTAAAAGTTTTAGTCTTTTTACTCTATTGTCGGTGCCTAATGCTATCGTGGTACTTTAAAAGGGCTCAAGGAGCTCAATATGGAACTATTTTACGTTACATTTAGCAGCAACTCAAGCGATTCGTTATCTTTGCCACGTTACGTTTATAATATAGCGAGTCAGACTTACTTGGGGCATGTTGTAAGCCAAACCCAGCGTTACTTTTGCAAGCTTCTTTGCTTCCGTTGTCGTCGAACTTGGCAGCGATGTCATGCAGCTGTAGCATTTAATTGCGTTTGTGTTGTTCGGGAAAGTGCCTGTCAAAAATTGACGAACCTTTCCATACAATGGAATTGTATACACATAGGTAGCTGCCATATGGATGGTATTATGCGGAATCTCATCTTATGATTCTGTTTGTAAAATTGATCAACGCTGTTATAGCAGGATACCATATGCGAAACTGCTACCTCATATCTCCAGCTGTCGTGGTGTTGGCGGTATAAAAGCATGGCCACAAGTCAAATATATACTTATGGCCGCTTCATGAAACATTCATTATGGCAAACCATCATGTGAACGATTGAAATTATGGGCTTACCAAATAAATTCTTTGGAACAGAGACATACAAGAGGGATGGACATAATTTTAGGCTTCTAAGAATAGTAGATTGTGTGAGAAATATTACTGGACAGAATTGAACATGACGCGGTGTACCCAAAAGGGTTATAATGGCTCAGCCGAGCTTCTATACCCCGTGTCCTCAGCTCACCTATCTGTGTTACCCGGTTACACGGTGTTAGAAGGTTTGAAACGAAAATTCCCTGTGTAAGCAGCGTGGCGGTGCTGATTTCCGTTTCCCTAGCTTTACGGTCCGTACGAGATTCAGAGTGGTAACTGGAACCACGAAGGACGTCCTCGCAATAGGTGTGATTTTCCCACGTTTGCTCTTCTTTCCACGGACCCCGTATAGAAGCCAAAACATGAGTTTTCTTGGCCACACATGGCGTTGTGCGAGAGTAAACTTATGGTGGCCTCACCCGTTTTGTAATAACGATATCGAATCGCAAACTCAAATCCAAATGCCAGAAATTGTACCTTGTGTTTGAACAGAATTTCGGCGTTTTCAATTTGCAAAAATTCGGTTCTCTAATGCCTAATCATTTAAATTTGGATTATTCAGTGTTCACGAACAAATTTAATGCAAAAGTGACGTCACCAGCAAATTGATCGTGTTTGCCAGGGAGCACTTGAAAATGCCACGGGGCCCCGCACCACCACAATTTGGATACCCCAGTTGCTTGAGCGGTTGCAGAGATATTATCATTTTCATGTATTTTGGACCCCATGGGCCCATAGAAAAACTTGTTTTGACCCAACCCTGCAGCATAATGACAATAGCAGCTCGCAATGTGCAGCTGTGTAGCAGATAAATTACTCAACAAAATGAGATCAAACAACACCATATAGCTGAAGTGATTGTGGAGATATTACATGTATATTGTGGAGATGGGTCCGATTTGACTCAGATCACATCGGCTGTCGAGTTACAATAGGAAACGTGATTTTTGGGCACCATCGGGGACCGATTCGAGCCACTTTTAGGCACCATCCGGGCCCGGTTTTTCGGGGGAGGGGGATATGCTGAAATCAATCTTCGCGCCTAACTAAAGGGTACAGATAGAGATTTCAACTTTTTAATGAGTTATCGTGCGACCTGATGTACCAATTAAAAGTTGAGTTAAGCGTGTCACACCAAAAAATCCACAAACAGGTGCCGCCAAATTTTACAGTTGTGGCCTATGAGAATTCTTCGTTGACAATCTGAATTCAAATAGATAACTTGACTGTCGTACCACCTTTGTTGTCGGTTCCCAGTGCGATCACAGTTCAATAGTCATCGTTCGTTTATAACTTTCATAAAAAAATTAACTATAATTTAAGTCAATTGCGTAGCATTTTATATCGAATACCTAATAGAATCATTGCTAACCTAAACACTCGATATATGATATTAAAATTCAGTAAATCAGTGATATTAAAATTCAGCAAATCAGTCTCTGTTATTTGTGGAAAATCAATGGCGTCTTGATAACACAAATGACAGAAAACCGCGTTTTAATAGTATATAATACGAATATTCCAGAATATCTAGTTGCACTTACCTATAAATAGTAGTAGTACATTGACTGCCGCTGTCATTGAGTGTACCGGCGTCCGTTTATCAAATTCCATTCAATGTAGCGTGAATAATGACAGTCATCAAAGCGTCAAAAATCACTACAACATATTCCTGATCAAGGAGTTGACAGTTTAATCCTTTTTTATCATACTCTATAATGTTCAATCCTAATACATGGGCACTGTAAGATATGTCTATAAGGATGATTCAAATTTCAGGGCGTTTCATTTGCGTAGTACAAATGCGTATAATTGTATACAGTTAAAAAATCTCATAGCAACGAAGCGAAGCAATGTGAAAGAAAAAGAAAATCCCGTTATCGACACAAACTGATTTGAGATGAAAGAGATGAATCGGATTATAAATATCAGAGCCTTGGCGAGTTAGGGCTAAAACCTTTTGTCTTCAACATAACTGATTTAGTGTGTGTGTGTCGTACTATTTGTATCGTATGGGCAGACCATGTCTCCATTGCAACAAAAGCCCAATTCGTACTAATATTTGTCGGACCTAATCGAATCGTGATTAGCCCCCTCCCCGTTAACAGTTGATGTACATCGGGTAAAACATGAAATCGTTTGGATTTGCTACCCAAAAGAAATTGGCTCTAAATTTAAACCATCTCTGAATGAACATATTTCGTAGATTGAGCATTGGATGCGAACTTCTAAGAAGCTGCAAACCGTTATAAAATATAATATTTATATTTGTGGAATTTGGTATTTACCCGTATCCGTGGAAGTTTCTTTTGTCACGTCAAAAATATGTCTATGAAATAGGAAGTCAGTGGTAGCATAGCAGAGTTCGCCTGTAGTGAAATCACATAGGGAAAACGGCTATAAAGATGTTTTTCATATGCATATTAAGGTTAGTTTTGACATTATGACAGGAATCAAACGAAGGTTTCACTGTAAAACATTTTCAGTGTATATAGGCGCATTCACTACATATAGACGCAACCACACACTCCATTTTGTATTTACTCGTATCCGTGGAAGTTGTTTTGTCACGTCAAAAATATAGATATGAAAAAGGAAGTCAGTGGTAGCATAGCAGAGTTCGCCTATAGTGAAATCACGTGGGGAAAACGGCTATAAAGATGTTTTTCATATGCATATTAAGGTTAGTTTAGACAATGTGAACAGGAATCAAACGAAGGTTTCACTGTAAAACATTTTCAGTGTATATAGGCGCATTCACTACATATAGACGCAACCACACACTCCATTTTGTATTTACTCGTATCCGTGGAAGTTGTTTTGTCACGTCAAAAATATAGATATGAAAAAGGAAGTCAGTGGTAGCATAGCAGAGTTCGCCTATAGTGAAATCACATGGGGAAAACGGCTATAAAGATGTTTTTCATATGCATATTAAGGTTAGTTTAGACAATGTGAGAGGAATCAAACGAAGGTTTCACTGTAAAACATTTTCAGTGTATATAGGCGCATTCGCTACATATACACGCAACCACACACTCCATTTTGTATTTACTCGTATCCGTGGAAGTTGTTTTGTCACGTCAAAAATATAGATATGAAAAAGGAAGTCAGTGGTAGCATAGCATAGTTCGCCTATAGTGAAATCACGTGGGGAAACGGCTATAAAGATGATTTTCATATGCATATTGAGGTTAGTTTAGACAATGTGAGAGGAATCAATCGAAGGTTTCACTGTAAAACATTTCAGTGTATGTAGGCGCATTCGCTGCATATACACGCAACCACACACACCATTTTGTATTTACTCGTATCCGTGGAAGTTGTTTTGTCACCTCAAAAATATAGATATGAAAAAGGACGTCAGTGGTGGCATAGCAGAGTTCGCCTATAGTGAAATCACGTGGGGAAAACGGCTATAAAGATGTTTTTCATATGCATATTAAGGTTAGTTTAGACAATGTGAGAGGAATCAAACGAAGGTTTCACTGTAAAACATTTTCAGTGTATATAGGCGCATTCACTACATATAGACACTCCATTTTGTTTTAGTTGTCACGACCGAACACATGTGTGATTCTACATGCTCAGAGCCAGTGGATAGTCTGCTATAGATTAATGCTGTTTCTAAAAAACCATACCTAATTAAAAACCGACTTCAGCAGTGTTCTTACTAGAAGACTCGCTATCGGATACATACATACTATAATAAACAGTTAGGCTCGTATACGTTTATGACACTTGTTATTGCAGACGATAAAGGAAGCCTAATCGGGTCTTATTTGTTGTCTTGTAAAACTCTATGTTCTTTTGTTACACCCAATAAAGTATAACGAGAAAACTTGGACCAGCTACAATTGCATGAGTTAATCTCTACATATAAACACAGTATGACCATATTGTTCAAAACACACTTTATATATATGTCCAAGGTCTTTCGGCTCAGGGGGTACATGGTTCCCAGAAGGATAAGGTCTTAGGGAGTAGTAAATTTTGCAGGCTCATATTCTTCCCAACTTTTGGCTAAATTCATTCTAATTTTTTTTTGGAAATTTTACACAGCTTTTGCTAATATTTTTCCCAATTTGTGCTACTTTTCCCAAAAATTTTGTAAATTTTCCGGCCGACGTCCGTAGCCAATATGCCTTATGGGTAGGTCCCTCCCTCAGGAGCTCATTCACTATTGCCCTATTTATACATACTGTGTACCTATGTGTATCGATTAATGATGCAACTTCATTTGACTGGTTCAGACCATAGGTTCAAATTCACTCTGTAGCGTTAAAATCGTTCCGGAGTAGGGGGGTTAAGAGAAGACAACAGGTGCCCCATTTCAATAGTATATATGTTAATATCTTAATAATAATATTACCAGTTGATGGAAAACTAAAAACTGGGATGCTTTTCTGAATCACCATGTAACACTGCCGAACATGGTTTACAGCCAACTCCATTTGTTCGGAAGATATTTATCCTGATGCCGGAAGTTGTCATTGTGTTGCCACTTTAATTGTTCTAGGTCCAGGGTTTTGGGGGAGTGATCCAATTTTTAACTTTGCCAAAGTGCTTATACCTTTATTTGGAAGGTAGTGGCAAACACAATCAGACATTAAATTAAATTCTGTTAAACAATTTTTTACTTTTTGTCGAAACCGTAATTTCGGCTACTGCCTGATACATATTCGTATTCGGGTGGGCCAGATTTTTCACTTATTTTAGGTGCCACCAGTGTCATCCTGCCTTAGTTGTGATACCGAAACATGAGCCCTCCGATACCCGAGCAGAAAGATGGAACCAAAAAGCAAAATTACCCTTTCAAAAAGATGGAATGCTACAGTTACCTTGGAAGAAATTAAGACTTTAGGAGTCATTGGTGTACATGGTTTGTCGGCTCATATGGTAGATGGTCCGTGAGGTGTTGGTAACCAAAAATTATTTTTCGGTCCCAATTTTTCCTCATCTTGTAGTTAAATTTTTGTAATTTAAATAAAATTTTCCATGTGCCTTTTGCGCGCTGGGCGGCTGAGCTTTGCGAAACCTGAGGGACTTTAGTACAGAAGAAACATCGTGGCTGGAATGTGTAATTATATATAGGTAATATATGAGATTTAACCAGGAAATAGTCTAATGGAACGAATGAAACAAAATAAAAAAACCAGAGTTCTAGCTATGATCGTCACCTCTGTATGGACGTAATGAAATATTGTGTGCTAATAATAAAACTCCACAGATCAATAAACCACGGCGACATAAAATATAATATTACGACACATACATGGCGCTATTAAAGCTTCCTAGCAAAACATAAATTGTTAATATAAAATGCTAGGCAGGACGGACGGAGGCATGGTGAGCCATGAAATACATTCTCTAACATCTACTACTAATAACAACTATACTAATGCTAGTAATTATAGCGAGAAGTGCGAATTGTGGTCTAGAAAATTACAGTGCTACTATGCGGTTAGAGTGATTACAACAAGGAAGGCGCCAACCTGGGTTTATTTAGACCAAGCTCGTTAGTGCGACGATGATTCATACAAAATGCAACCGGTGAATGGTCTACTATAATGCAGAATAGGATAGCTCTTAACGAAGCGGAATAGTGTCGTTTGAAATTATTTGGCTACTGAGTTAACTAGGCACCGCAACTCCCTTAGGGCTGCGCTTGGGTAATAATTGGTTTGGGTTAGCCGCACTGATTAATAAACTGAACCATTTGCGTTGAAAGAGTTTGCAAGCACCCACAACCGTATAAACGTAAGTGATAAAACACTGGCAGGGAACCCACAGATAATTCCAGTTTAGTCATACCGCTTAGCGGTCGGTCTCATTATCGAGATATGTCATTGGGTTACGGTCACGTTCGGTAAGGTCGAGCATTTTTCAACCGAATGCTCTTCTCTAGAGATGACATCTTTATTCTACATGCCCAGGCTTTGTAATTTGCTATGATGTTATACGTACATAAATATGGATGCTATTGTATACATATACAGGTAGATAGCGGAACCGTTCTGTAAATTAGTTAATTGAACTTCTGACAGTGATCGCACAACGGCATAACACACGCTATAGTTATATATCTATTGTAATCGCCGTGAACGAAGGACTCAGTATCAGATTTCATTGATTTGTTTTGATGACCTGTTGTAGCTCATAATTTGGCTTTCCGCTGTTTATCGTGCATGAGGAATTTTGATCAAGTTGTTGTGTTAATATAACTCCACTATGCTAGGAGAACTGTTCCGTTAAAAATTTAGAGATGTAGGCGTCTATTGTCAGGTTTTACCAAAAATATTTACAGCGAATCTTCTAAAGCGTTTGGATTAAGATACGCTTTTCAGCCCTAAGGAGCCGAAACGTCTACTGAATAAGTATGCCATTCAAGGCCACCAGTGTAATGAAAATTTGTGCCAAATATGAGCAAAGATCGGTGATAACAGTGGATTTTATTCTTACTTTGGGTCTTAATTGCAGTTTTGCTATGTACCTTTATTTACCTGGTTAAGGGTTATTTGATGATAATATACTATATTGAACAACCAATACTCGCGTTCCAGACCGGGTTCGGGTTTAAATTTTGAGTCCTCGGATTATGAGCATCGTAGCGCTCAATATTCGGCATGATCGATAGCTGTGGTCCGTGATCGTATTGGCTAGGTTTTATGTATGGTGGGCACTGTCAACAAGACATAATTGTGCCTTTTACTGGGCGATGTTCAGAATACCTGGTTGCTGCTGTTGAAAATATAGATGGTTCTTTTTAGCGTTCGTTTCGTTCTTTCATGGAACAGTGGGCACTGTCATCAACACAACTAGGTTATTCCGTTACTGGGTGCCGCTTAAAACTCAATTGATTTGATCTTATTTGGCGCTGTGTAAAATGCTCTGTTTTACTAGGTATCTGTAAGAAAGTCTATTAGAGGCCTTGATTCACGGCTATCGCAAATATCAGGTTTGACTCATTTGGCATTAGCGCTAAGTTAGCGACACTAACTGCCCAAAATGTGGCCAAGATTTTGTTTAGGTCGTTCGCTTTGAATGATTCTAGGTGGGTTATTTGCGGTAGCCGGCAAAGAATTCATTATTATTGATCGAGTTGCAGTAGAATGGACTTCAATGTAAATTCAAACTTCAAAACTTGGTTTATGTGATGTGGGTCACACGGTCCCGAGAAATTTTTCGAGTCCGCCTACAAAGGTTGTGATGGCGGCCTAAAGCACCGATTTTCGCGGTTGCCTGCCGTCGCGCTAAAATTTATGAACGCACACACCATGAATATTATACCGAAGAATCCTCTTGGTGTTCTTTTATGAAGAGATTAAATTTTAAGGTATAGTGGGCTCACAATTTACTGAAATCTGGTGTAAATTAGTTATTGTTACGTTGTTTCAACCGTCTAGTGCGCGACGGCTTCTGGAAATGGGGGTTGGGCTATCGGTATCAGGTCCGACCCCAAGTTTGGGGGACACAATATTTTATATGTAATACACTAATACGTTATATATATTAATAATAATAAATTATAAATGTATACATATATTTATGAATATAATGTACCTTACGATCGATGCTGAAAATTTTAGGGACTTAAAGCCATTTGGTCGCCGAATACTGGAATCGTGGATTTTGGCATTGTCACTCGGGAGATGGCCAAAGAAGTTTCCGAAAAAGGTGGTAAAATAAGAACTCAAGCTGAGGTAACAGGATTTGGGATGGAGCCAGAATCAGATGCGGCCAACAGTGACTATCCAGTGAAAGTACACTTAAAAGATAAGGTTTGTTGTGATTATTTATATGTATAGTTTGGTTTACAGCTACATGGTGTAATTAATGTTTCTATGTACATTTCAAAGTCATACTAAAATTGATTTTAATCATATTAAGTTTTCCTTACGTATATATGTATATAATTATCTACTCCTACACACGATGATGCTTGGGCTTTGAATAAACAAAGAACAATTCCACTGCGATTATTTTCATTTTTCCATGTTCGAAACGCAAAAATACACAGTGCTGCGCATTTCTTGGAAAACGTGATGCCGGTCAAACTGCGTAAAACGTAGCTATGTAATTAAACAAGGTTATTATACAAAAGTTAACTAGCGCAGCAATATTCAAGTTATAATCTGGTATCTCTGGAATGATTGATTTATTACTAGAGACGGAAATGGGTCACCATTTAGTGTCTCAGGGACCTGGTTACTTGTAACCCACTCACCCGGTGTACCTTACACAGTAGAAAATCTTGGATTCGTTGCTGCCTGCAGATGATATTAGTAACATAGTTTACCAATGTGGAATTAATCGTATAAATAAGAACCTACAGGGTTTTTCTATTATCAGCCATGGGTTGTGTGACGGGTTGCAAATAAAAACAAATCGTAGCTTATAGTGTTGTAGCGTTCCGTTGCTATGTAAATAGAACTACATCCAGACAACATCAGAAGCAATATTTTGCGAACCAACTGACGAAAAATTGAACGATTGTCGAAAATATATGACTTATGGTTTTGTCCACGCCTACGTACATACTATTAGTACCTACTCCGTTTTGTTGAAGGAAAAAAGATAACTTTTCTAAATCAGACCAGGCCCATGATTTGACAACTCAGTCACGGTTGTGATCCGAATAATTGACCCCGTTTTTCCTACATATTATAGCTAGGTTAGGTAAGTATGAGAAATTATATTGGGATTTATTATCAAGTTATGGTTAGTTGTCCGCCACCCGGATCGTTATACTGTTGAACACCTGAAACAAAAATATTCTTCGCTTCTTGTCTAAATACCGACTATTCATGTACAATTATTATTGTACAACCGGGATAAACCTGCTCGATAAAAATTGCACCATGTAGCCGTTTGCGAATTGGTTCCTCAAATAATTTATATACTATTATTTTTTCGGCGATGTACATTATATAATACCTATGTAAGCAAGGACGCCATGTTAGAGCGCTGAATAGTTTTTTGTTAAAACAGTTTGCTATCCGCATTTGGTATCACTGCTAAAAATCCTTATGCAGGGATACCAAGATACTGCCGTCCCACGCAAGAAAGGTGTATATGCGCTTTTTTTCGAAAATGAGTAAGAACACTTCCCGGGATAAAATTTCACGTTAAATCCGAAGTTTTGTTGTATTTTAGGCTAATAAAGTGGTGCATCTATCATAATTTTTTTGCATCAGACAGTATATCTCTATATTTTGCAATCAGTTTTGCTGTTCTAGGGGAGTGTAACATATTGTGCATTTTTGTTACATATATATTTCGTGTAGATACACTTTTTTTGCACAAGTCGACCCGATGTAATTTATAAATTATGACGTACATACGTAATGTAGTTTGGTGTTTGTGCTTGAGATAACAGTTGCTCAGTAGTACCATCGAGTTAGAATCTATTCAATTTTTTCATACTTCACATTTTCGTGGTGCTATAGTTACAGCCATGTACAAGTGTGCCTTTTTCTGTGTAGGCTTTGTTTCCATAGCATCGGAATGTCGCGCTTTAGTATTAAATTTTGTGGAAAAACGCTTAGCGATTTTGATTTAACGTTGGTGTGGAACAAAAAGACATTAAGTCCTAAATAAAAACATTGTTTTCACAATATTGTACATAGCATGCCTTCTTAAAAATATTTGGCATTTTTATCGAATGGGAGAACGTATGTAACAGATATTTGTCGTAGAATCGTCTGATGGCATAGAGAAATTACGCGCTTCAAAGTTTTCTATGAAACATGGTATAGTTAATAATTACAATAATTATTATAATATTAACTTATAATCAGGGAGTAACCGGAATTCCGGTTCCGGCGAAAATCGTGTTCCGGTTGCGGTTCCGGCAAAAGGCAAAAACCATGCCGGAATTCGGGTTTGAAATTTTCGAATTTTTGCTTCATGTGTGGTCCAAACATAGATATGTAATATATACGCAATGATCAAGTTCCAATACAACCAAACAAAAGAAAAGATTTTTTCGACGGTCTAGTGCACAAAATTCAGATTTTCACGTAGTGAAAATTACGTAGCGCTCGCCATAGCCGACCCAGTACTCAACTCGCTTAAGTTCAAAACTATCTCCTTTGCATCAATGTACAATCTACGTTTGTGCAAACATATATAGCAACTTAATGCACAAATCACGTAATTACTATTTAAGGGAATTGTGCAATTTATCCATCAATTGTTCTCCAATTGCGATATTCAGTTAGGTGAAGTGTTAATTATTACAACGGCATCACATTAATAGTTCCTTTTGTCCATGCAGCTTACTGTAATCGAATTTACCTGCAGTGGCAGCCCGAAAGCGAAAACCGCACGAAATTCATATCAGTATAAACGTATACTAGTTGCACCTCAGCGGCGCATGCGGACTGGCATTAGCTTGACATGTTCGTACGACTCGTTTTTCTATTTTTAGGCTTTATAGTAGTAAAATTAAATTTTCGTAAAATTTGTAATAATGCGTAAATGACTGGCGAAACCACGTAATAATGTCTTAAAATTTACAATAAATGACGGGGTATTTGTTCGAATGGGTGGTAGATTTTGGCCAGCTATTGTGGGTGACGCAAAATATCGATACGGCAGTTAAAAAATGGGCAGCTATGAATGTGGTGGTTCTACGATTTATGGTCAACCGTTACAGCCTCTCAAGAAGTAATACCTTTTGACAATATAAATCTGGGGCAGCTGTTGACACTAGACAGTGTGAACAAGAAGTTCAACCAGTATGTTCAGAGGATGTATGACTACTGCGAGAACGAACAAGAGCACGCAATAAAAACCCTCATAATGAATAAAACTGCTGCTTGTAGTGCAAAACTTGTGATGAATGAAATTTTAACTGCCGTTTCGCTTGCTCAACCGCATCAATCAGTTTCTGCATTTTCCGTTGACCAGCACGCAGCAGCTTCGTCCGGTGCCGCTTTGTCTACGCATTTTGTGCCCGATACCGTTCAGTGTCCAAATGCAGAAAATGCTGAACAACCTGTGTGTTCGTCAATGGATGCTCAACGGCCAGAACAAATTCCTGGCATTTGGGAAGGTACAAAATAATTAACTGAATATAAAACAGGGTAAACAAATAATGCTGCAATGAGAACTGTTGAACAGTTCTAACGGGAACATTATTTTTTGAATATAGTAGTAATAGCTGTATGAGTATTTATACAGTTTCTCTAAGTGGCTGCTGTCGTGTAAGTGTGGAATGCTGCTATGGGAATCTGCTAGTTATAGTAGTCCTCTGTAGACAGAGACAAATTCTTCAAAATGAATAAATATCGTCTAAGATAGAGTCTATGTAGTTAATGCCATGGTAGTATGTTTAGAACGAATTGCTAGACGCGCAACATTCGGCAAGCAGCCCGATCTCGTGGCACCAGTTATACATCACGTGTAAAAACAGTGCTTTGCTAGAAAATTCACTCAACAGGAGCGCGAGAAAGTATTTTACACTTATTATTCGTTACCAAGAGTCCATGACAAACGTCAACATTTGGCGCGAATGATTCACGCAGTACCGATTAAATGTCCACGAATGAAATATAATCCTGCGCGCTTGGCGGACTATCGATGTACTTCATAACAGTTGCTGGTCAAAAACAACAATTATGTATGGCATTCCTTATGAATTCACTTGGAATGCGTAATGATAGTGAGATTCGTACTGCTCGTAAAAGTATCGGTGAACAGGGCGAGTACCAGCGCAAACAACCTCGTGTACCAGCTAACAAAACGTCGGACGCAGCCGCCGATCTGGTCGAAAAGCGTATTAACCTTTTTGAGAGGGTTTCAAACACATTACGTCCGAAAATCCCCAACACGAGAATATTTAGAGCCTGGTGCAACCATGTCCGACATGTACAATGACTACGTTAAATGGATCGGGCTTCAAACCGAAGGCACCGCGGATGCTTCGGCAGAAACTGTAGTTGTTTCCTATTATGTCTACTCATAGATATTTCATAAACGGTTTAATATAGTATTTTTCCAGCCCGAAAAGGAATTGTGCCTAAAATGCAGTTGGCATGAAATTCAGCAAATGACCGGCGAAATTTTGCAGCAATATGAATAAAATATTAAAGCACCACATGTTGAGCGGAACTACCACCTTCGACAAAGCTAAGGCCACGGACAAATCTAACGAACATTACCAGTCGGCTTCATTTGACTTGCAAAGTGTTCTATACACTCCATGTTCAGACACTAGTCATCTGTACTATAAGTCAAAATAATGTGTCTACAATTTAACAGTATTTGAGCACTCGCCACGGGACGGTACGATTTCTGAAGGTTTTTGCTTTTTATGGGGTGATGTCTATGGGAAAAGGGGCTCTAATGAAATAGCAAGTTGTATTGTGAAATATATTGAGGGCTGCCGACAAAAGTCCGTCATACTTATCTGTACTCTGATACTTGCGGAGGCCAAAACCACAACATAAATATCTTTGTAGCACTATTGCGTGAGGTTCAAGCATCACTCAATCTTCGTATAATCGACCACAAGTTCTTAGAAAGCGGACATACCTATATGGAGGTCGATGCAATGCATGCCATGATGGAAAAATCCAAAAAACATCAGAAAGTCTACACCCATGACGCCTGGCTTCATATCGTGATTGCAGTCCGTCAGTCAAAGCCCTACCAAGCTTCATTTATCGAACAATATGAGATATTGGACTTTGCTGGTTTGGCATCAAAAACAGTGGTAAACGAAACTAAAGCGACTGATGGGTCTCGTTTGTCGTGGATAACAACAAAATGGTCTCGTTACAAAAAAGGATTTCCCAGCTCTATTTTTTCAAAGAGAATTATTCCGACGTAGGTTTCAAAGAAATCTCAATTTTTGGAAAGGCTAACCCACGACTTTTTTTATCGACGTAAATGCAACTTCAGCCATGCTATCCAGTTCCAGTTTCTTCCAACAAATTTAAGGATCTATAGGATTTGGTCAAGGGTGGTGTTATTCCTCAACGATGCGCACATTTTTATTCTCGCTCCCACATATCGATAAATTGGACAGGCTGCCAAATACGTCGTTCGATGATGAAGAAGATTGACTAGATAACTGATATTGCTTTAACTTAAAGAATCAACTTGCGTGATTAGTGCTTTTGTGTTTGTAGCAGAATTGTTTTGTGCACATTTCACGTAAGTGCAGATTTTGAAAATTTATGGTGTATAACTACGGAGTGTTACGCAAAATGTAACCCAGTGCTGGGGAAATTTAAAACGGGCGCAGTATATGATTATACCAGACGGCCATTTTTCGAATTTTTGTTGATAAATTACAGGATAAAAAATTAGTTTTCTCAAAACAGATTTTGTACTTACGTGAAGCGTGCACTATAGCATCGATTCGAGCAAATTGCTGTGTGAAACGTAATTTCAGTACCAATTTTTCATCTTGACCCTGAAAGAGTTTGTTAACAAAACAAGCCACCTTGATGCTTATTTTACTGCTTCAGATGTCTGCGCGCTATCCTAGAATTTAACCGGAGCAACTCAGTAATAGAGTGTGGATTATGTAGAAGTACTTAGCTGTAAGCTTGACTAACATAAATTGTGTAAAGCACCAGCCATTGCGCTTGTAAACTGTAAATCAGTCTACAATGAAGTATAGTAAAGGTGTCTGCAACCCAGCCAGAAACTGCGTTCTTGGCAATGAACTGTATTTATATATTGAAAATGTGCGAGCAGTATCACAGTTTGTCTCATTTATAGCATTCTGATTAGAAAGTTATCATCATTATCATCTAGCTGACGGGCACTGGTTGCCCTACAGCAGCCTAAACAGTTTGTCTGACCGCTGATCAGAAAATTATAGTATATACACCTATCATGTTCCCTTAGAACCATATAAACCAATAATTTCAAGTTTCTTACAGAATAACGTTTAGCAAAAGTATATGTAGTAAGACGACTGGAGACAGAGTTAAAGGCGCTCTTCTACCAGGGGGAAAACTCAGAAAATGGTCGCACAGCAAAAATTTTTGCATATTTGTTATCTCTGTGACCTGCCAGTTCAACAAATATCAATTTTTCGAAAAAAAACTTTTTTTGAATTTCTAAGATTTTTGCAAGGAACCCCCTTGGTACACTCAAGTCAAAAAATTTGAATTTTCAAAATAGTTTTAAACTTTTTATTGTTACAAAATTAATAGTTTCAGAAATTTTTTACAATAATGGGTCGACCTCGCAGTACTAGACTTAATATTATTGATCCTACTACAGTATTAGATAGAGCAGCCGTGCAACATCATAAATTGACCTTCATATTCGTTGCTCGTCAAACAGCAACTTACAATGTGACCATTGAACTGCTTGCGCGTTATAATTTGATTAGCAATAACAAAACATGCCAATGTGGTAAGCATTGCTATTTGAAGGCCATCACCTACCTCTGGACAAACTAATCCTACTAATAATAGCTTATATTGACGAATTGCCTTCACAGTGGATCCGAAAGGAACTGTCTATTAGTAATGCACCTACAACAGATTGGTACAATTATTACCGGGATATAGCAGTTGCTTTGAATCGCAATTACTCGCAAAATTTGATGTTGGGCGGGCGTGATGATAATGGACGTTGAAATAGACGAATCTATGTTTTTTCGTCAAAAATATTATCGCGGTATGCCTAGAAAGCACGGTTGGGTACTTGGTATGGTCGAGCGACATACTGAACGATGTCTCCTTATCCCAGTTCCCAATCGTACGATGAATACGATAATGCCACTAATAATACAACACGTCAAACCAGGATCAAGAATTCTCACAGACAGCTATACTGTTTATATTAATGGTATTCGCACACTTCCAAATCCATCGCCATATGCGCACGCCACCGTCAACCACAGCAACCGCCAGTTCGTCAACCCTAACAACGCCACAGTACATACCCAAAATATCGACGGACTCTGGGGTCGTGTCAAGAACTTTATTCGCAAACGTGGTGGTGTTAATCGCGAATTGTTTGGTCGATACCTTTGCGAATATACGTGGCGGCAGCACTTCAAAGATAATCTACAATCGGGATTTTTACTCAAGTTCGCGACATGTACCATATTTAAAAGGTTAGTATTTATTATTTTATTATTCTGGATTTATTTAGCTATTGCGTATAAGCCTTGAAATAAGGTAAAGGGTTTTGAAAAGAAGTTGCTCTATTATCACTAAGCACTGGGGGGGCTGCCCCCCCCAACCCCCCGCTTTTTTAAGGTCGGGGGGCTTCCGCCCCCCGAACCCCCTGCACTGAGCTGTTCTTCCCACTAATCTCATTATTAGCATTATTTAACACAAAATCTTCAATTCAAATGGCCATATCTCGGCAACCGTTTAAGCTATTGACAACATGATACGTTCAAACCTTTAACAATTTTACGAAAAACGGTCTTTAATTTATTAAAATCCATCAACTCTATCCAAAGTTATGGGACATTCAATAAACCAGGTCATGTTTCAAAGTTAAAAATTTAAACTCTGCATTTTTTAGAAATAGATAGCTATCTCACCTATTTCAATCAATATATACCTATATCAATATATCAATCAATCAATCAATATATCAACCTATAACATTTAATGCCGTTAAAGCCCTGCCAATTCGACATCAAATAAGCCTTACCTCGTGAAAATCCATCAATCCTAACAAAAGATATGACACTTTTATTATAAAAAGCCCATTTTTTGGTAAAATGTCTTTTTTGACCCCCCCAAAATGAAGTAGTCTACTGACCCAGGCATCGGCCCTAGAGCCTCGGAACCATGCCCAATCGAAAGACCGGACTTTTTTACCTATGGGGGGTAGGGGGTATACTATCTTAAAGAGCTAAAATTGCGAAAAAATCGCTAAAAACAGAGATATGGCCGACCAAACTTTATCTTAAAAATAGAATAATGGAGAACATCAGCAGGCGACCCTGATTGCGAAGCAATCTCTTTATGGGTGAGAGATGTTTGGGGGTCCAGAGACAATGGGGGCATAGCTGAAAAGATGGTGGGCCCCATCACAGAGTTCCTCCCCTGGTAGAACTGGGCCGAGTTAAAGTGTTTATTCTACGCTCCATGCGTTATAAGCACATTCAATTTTACGCAATATACGCGAGGGTGTATAGTGGAAGGAATTTTTTGCTCTGAGGGTCCAAAAACCGACATATTTTTCGATAAAAACGTATTAGCTTCCTCAGTCTCTTTAAATTTCCAGAAAGGCAAAATACCATCGCAATATATTAAGTTTAATGGAAAAGTTATTTTAATACATTTTAAATCCGATATACCTTAATTTCTTCCTTTATCTGTTTTACTATATATAAGTTTTGAAGACCAGGTTCAGGATCCAGTTTAAATGGACAGTTCCGGTTCCGGTTATTCCCTGCTTATAATGTAGCTCTAATTACAATAGTATAATGATATGCGCGAAATAACTGCAAATGGCGGTTAAAGCACATAGCTATTAATTAATTAACTTTACTTATGTCTTAGGATTGTTATTGTAGTAATTATTGCTTTTTTATATTTTATAGTAATGTTGATTTAGCCCTCACTTTCGTGTCGGTATGTCATAACTTGCGGCGGTCTACACTCCGATCGATTAGCGGTTCTATCGGGTAGCTCTGCGTTGCCCAAAATTGTGCCTTTTCGAGGTGAATATCTTCTGCTCAAACCCGAGAAGCGACACTTGGCTCGGGGAAATATTTATCCGGTAAAATCGTATTTGTACATACCTTTATTTTATTGCATTATCAATAGCAAGTCATTAAAAATGGTGGTTGAAATGTTTACCTGCAGTATATGTATATTTTCCGATTTTTGATTATTTTATTAAATAAATTGACTTCTTGCCGTTTGAAAGCTTGGTGTGACTATAGAAATTTATTGTTATGAATAAGTTGCGTCCAGTTACGGATATGTTGTATAAGCAAAAGTGTTTAACGGTTAAATATTTATGTGAGAAATGTTCGCACCAAAAAGAATGGCCTTAGTTTGTAATTTTTGGTACCTCTGGTCATGGCGTATATTTATTCGTAGTCCCGACGCTGTGGAGGCTAACCCTTGGCTCGCCACTTTGCCGATAAGCCAGTAACCCTACTCCTTTATTTCGACTGCACGGTTTTTAATCTTCGACCCGGGGACCACCATATATGGAAACCGACCGCAGTTACTTGTGATTTTTTAATTTCGACAAGTGAATTTTTAATGTTGGAATTTTTAATTTTTAGTAATTCGACAAAATGTTTAATCCTTCTGAAACATGCATTAGTGCAATAATAAAAGGCAATGTCTGGAAGAGAAATATAACTTTAGGTGAAAACGAGATTGATTCCGACTTGGGCGCTTCCCCTCAGATCTGACCCAATGCTTTTTAGGAGTTTCAAAACTCATGATGATAGCGGCACAACCATCCGCCGTAAGCGGAAGCTGAAACAAATAACAAGACGCAATCGTTTGAACTGTCAAAATTTACATAATTAACGTAACGCTAAGAATTCATAAGATGGAATATTATAGCACTTTCCTTCGCTGTAATGTTAATATTTCCATGTCACGTGGCGTAGGCATACCACCTTAATTTTTGTGACTTTTGATGGTTGTCGTGCACGGAGGAGAGCATCGTTAACGGTTCCACGGTCGACACATTGCCAAATCGGGGTGGTCAGGGCTTACTCCAAAAACACTCGTTTAAACCCCTCCGAAATGTTTGTTGTAATATCTAAAGTCGAAGATGGGTTCTGTTCTAAAATCGTCCTGTTCTGGATATTTGCAAACGTTAATTGCGTTACTGGTTTGAGGGGTGTCACGTTATAAATGTGTATATATAAATGTAAAACTTATATGCGCATTAATAGTGGAGCAAAGATTTGCTTGTATTCTTTCATGTAACATCTAAAATGGGTTTTAAAAACGTATAGTGCAGCCGTGTGAACGTTTTTTATATTGCTAACTTTGCTGATCATTTGCAAAGCTATTATTATGTAGTAATAATTTATCGAAACCTAACATTATTTCAAACATTAGCGTTTCAAACACTTTGTTTTTGTTTGGCGATCAAAGATGAATGGGTTTTTTTCTGATTTAGGCGCTGTTATTAAGTACATTGTTTCGCCAGATAATCGCTATCTCCTTTCCAGCAAGTGAATATCGAGCGACCAACGCTATATAATTCGATCAGGGGTGAATATTGAGCGCGTAGTATTTACTTCTGTGGGGCCCTGTAAGTAGCTAAAGTAGTATTTATACTTTTGTTTCTGGAATTTTGTCTTTATTTTCAGGTGCCTGATCCATCATTGCCATTTCTCGGTGTACACTTTACGCCGAGAATGAACGGAGATATATGGCTTGGTCCAAATGCAGTGCTGGCATATAAGCGCGAAGGCTATTCGATGACTGATATTAAACTCAGCGACCTTACGGATTCTCTTTTGTTTGGGTCAGTTATTTTCTTTATTGATGATTCTGGCGTAAATATTCTTATAATGTTGCCAAGGGTATGTATAACGTTTTTGGTTCAGTATTCTGCACATGTGACCCGCGGTTGTTTGCTCGCAACTAAATTGTGCGAACATAAAATTACAAACTTGAAATTTTAAAACTTGCTCGTTCTATCGTAATGCACGACAATACTTAAGATGATCCCACCAGCCATCCTGTTTGGTAATATTGTATAAAAATTTTTACGGAACGCTGTATGGTCAGAGGAAATTCGGCGCGAAAGCTTTGCTATGCAAATCTTGCCATTTTGTGTTTGTGATAATTCAAGTAAACTTACCGAAATTTCTGTGAACGCAAATTTGTTGCGTTTGGCGTTAAGCTGATTTTGTTCGCGAACACCAAGGCTTAAACTATAAGGTCGATTTGTGTATGACGTCACACTCCAATAAATTATTTCATCGCGAATACTCAATAATATTCATATTAATAATTATATTATAATATAAACGCCGAAATTATGTTTGAACACAGGGTATAATTTTTGAAACTTGGATTTGATTTTGCCAATTTTCGGTTAGCGAATAATCGAATTAAATTCAGTTTTTTCCCGTTCCAAGGGTTTGTGATTTGATATCATTTATTACAAAGCAATATGGTTGGTGGGTTACTTTAATTTTTACTCCCGTATAAAATAATGTGCATAGTTTTATAATTTTAGCGGAATGCAGAGATTGGTTTTCAAGCACTTCCGTTACGGGTTGCAAGAATTTTACCGTTCGCTTAGCTTGTCGGCTCAAGTGAAACAGCTACAGCGGTTTGTGCCAGAATTAAAGTTATCTGACGTAACCAGGTTAGCTTACTGTTACCTTGACACAGGCTTGTAGTTTTTAATGCTAGCTTGGCGTTGCAACAGGCTTATTCGACGGTTCACATGTTCTAGCACGCGCTAGAACAGATTGTTGCATTATCACTTTGAGTGAGCTGTTGTGTTGGCTTCTCCAAGCTGCCAAATTCAAATCTCTGATTGTCCCCCAGTTGGAATCTGAGATACTAAAAGTACAGTACCCGCCAAAAATGACTATCGCTCGCTCGCGACGTGCTGGAGACTCGCTCGAAATAAATTTGTTCTAAAAATAGAAGTTTCTATTAATTTAAATAGTTTCTAAATCTTGAGCGATCCACTCTTTTGCGACTCGCTCGAACTCGCTCACTCGAAATGCGAAGGTACCTAGGATAACTTTCTGACAGTCATATGGTCGGTACCCTCCCAGCTGGCCCAGGGATTCTTTGGGAACTGTAACAGCGAGAAAATTCTAGTATGCGTAATTTAAAGTCAGAAAGTAGTTATTGTGTATATATATCTAGAAATGTAAAACTTCAGTTATTTTTAGCTCTTCAGTGCTGAATTTGATGATTTGTAGCCAGTTGGAGAAATTAACATATTTTTGCCCATAAGAAGAATTCTATATGGTTTCAGTCCTGCAAGAAAGCAAATGGTAGCCATGAAATAGTGGCAGTGGCCGTGAACTGGTGTATTTTGTGGACGTTGATACAACTGCCCTAATTTGTATAAACCATTTTCTGTAGTATCCTACGAGTACAGTTACAATCAGAATTAAGTGCTTATAAAATCGAACGCAGACGAAATCGATCGAAAACGCAATCGATCGATCGTCGTTTGAACGAAATTCGATAAATTAAACGCGAAGTAACATTTTTTATTAAGTTATTTTTTATTTTGAAATCGAAATTCGTTAGATTAATCGATTTTTGTTTAAACGATCGATTTTCGTTTAAACGCAAACGATCGAAATGGAACGAAGCTTCGATCGATTTTTGAGCACTTAATTCTGACTGTAACTCTAGCTTTCATTTCGGTACGGTCTTTTTCACTGTACGGTACGGTCCTTTTCACGTTTTTTATTTTATTTTACCTTGCTTAATTCATTTGTTTCGTGCAACATTCGTTGTTTTTGAACATATTTTATGATTCATTCGGAAAAATTAGAACAACAGACTTTCAAGGTTAATTAATCTTGAACAGAAATATGTAACGCCATATGGTGCTCTAAAGAAATATAATCAGTGCTGCTTCTTCAATGTTCATTCAACAATTCTAAATTTTGTTGGAATAGTGCTTGCATTTGGTTTGGTGTCTGTTTGAACGTACAGTACTTTTTTAAATTGTTTGAGATACCTTTTGGAAATTTGTTGGCGTATAAGTAAACTTCTGTTCGATATTCGTTCCTTCAAAATGCAAGAATCGTTTCTTGTGAATGCTAGTAGAAAATGCTTTCAAAAAGAATTATCTATTTAGGATTCACGTTTTTTGCAGTTAAAATATTTATAAGCATTATTTCACGCGTTTGTTTCTTTGCTGATGGAATCAAATTTATCAAAATGATGTTCATTCAATTATTTCCATTTTGAAAAAAAATTTGGTTCTTTTCCTTTATCCCCCCCCCAGCCGGAATGTCGTCAATTTTGAAGATACAGGCAAGATTTTGGTACCAATCGATTCAGCTCGATATGCCGGTTCAGAAAATACCAATTTTACCCACATCCCTGACAAAAAATTTTTTTCGAATTTTTGGGGTCCCAATGGTCCCCCCTTGGGAACCCAAAAAATTTTTTCTTCCGAACTTGGTCATGTTGGGTACCGTTCGACTCGGCTTAATGAGGGAAATCTAATGATGCGTATTTTATTGAAATCTGTGGAGGCGTTCAAGAGTTATGGCCGAAAACTGTCAGTAAAAACAACATTCCACGCAACCAATTATTAATAATTTTAATAAAATTGCTGAGCCTCTCTGCCACCGATACCGGTGCCCAGGATGCAGGACGAGGACCTGTACTCAGCGGCGCATCCCACCTCAAAACCTGAAAAATAGTAAAAATATAATTTAAAAGTACAAAAATATAAAAAAAACATAAATCTCACCGTTATTCGGGTGGCCAGAAAGCGACCACGGATTCGGCAGCGCCAACGATCCTGGTGGTCCCCTAATGACAAGGACATTTGGTCCCCATTCGGACACGTTCAAGAGTTATGGCCGAAAACTGTCAGTAAAAACAACATTCCACGCAACCAATTATTAATAATTTTAATAAAATTATTAGTAAAATTTAATAAAGCGACAATGTCTTCCTGGATGGCGTCGAATCAATAATCGCTGAATCTGAATCAGTTTTTTGTAACAAAAAAATTGTTTTCCCACGAATTTAACAAGTTTTTATAACACGCATTTAGTCGCGCACTGGCGGTATTCTGCTATGGCTTTAAATTTACTCCGACTGGCGGAGGTATGTCGCGACAAACCAACTTCTGTCCAGTTCCTAAAGGATCGAGGGATTCTTCACAATCCGCGGACGTGTCCGAATGGGGACCAAATGTCCTTGTCATTAGGGGACCACCAGGATCGTTGGCGCTGCCGAATCCGTGGTCGCTTTCTGGCCACCCGAATAACGGTGAGATTTATGTTTTTTTTTATTTTTGTACTTTTAAATTATATTTTTACTATTTTTCAGGTTTTGAGGTGGGATGCGCCGCTGAGTACAGGTCCTCGTCCTGCATCCTGGGCACCGGTATCGGTGGCAGAGAGGCTCAGCAATTTTATTAAAATTATTAATAATTGGTTGCGTGGAATGTTGTTTTTACTGACAGTTTTCGGCCATAACTCTTGAACGCCTCCACAGATTTCAATAAAATACGCATCATTAGATTTCCCTCATTAAGCCGAGTCGAACGGTACCCAACATGACCAAGTTCGGAAGAAAAAATTTTTTGGGTTCCCAAGGGGGGACCATTGGGACCCCAAAAATTCGAAAAAAATTTTTTGTCAGGGATGTGGGTAAAATTGGTATTTTCTGAACCGGCATATCGAGCTGAATCGATTGGTACCAAAATCTTGCCTGTATCTTCAAAATTGACGACATTCCGGCTGGGGGGGGGATAAAGGAAAAGAACCAAAAATTTTAGGTTCGTTAGAGATTTTTTGTAATTTTAGTAATGACTCTTACTTGAGACTTTTTTGCAGATTATTGCCAATTTTGTTCAGCCTTCATTCGAAGCGGTACAATAATCTCTGGAGTACTGCCAATTTTACGTTTCTAAACTTTTATTTCAAATCAAGTTTAATTTTAGATTACTAGTGTACTTTAGGCTGGATACCTGTTTTTTATACTATAATAATTGGTATTTCAGGGGCCCGGCTGGTGTTCGCGCACAAGCTCTTGCGGCCGATGGTGCCTTAGTCGATGATTTTGTTTTCGACTCCGGATCCGGACCGCTCGCGTCGCGTATTTTACACGTGCGAAACGCACCGTCACCGGCTTGCACTTCATCACTTGCAATTGCTGAAATGATTGTCAATAAGGCCGAGCAGTCATTCGAATTGGCTAATCACAATAATATGAGCTAGTATTTTAATTGTGTATTATAATACATAGATAAGTGATATGTACGTCTTCGAAAACACTTTCAATAGCTACACTAACGACGAGAATTAAGTGCAAAATAATCGATCGATTTTGATTAAACGAAATTTCGATCGTTTTCGATTTTCGCGCAATTGATAAATTTCAAAGTTTTAAAATTTTGATTTTTTTTCGATTAAACGAAATTTCGATCGATTGCGAGTAAACGAATTTTCGATCGATTGCACTTATTTCTTGCCGCGAGTGTATACTAAAATGCTTGCAATAGCAATTATTTTCCCGAAATAAACAGTGTCTTTTTGTGATGGCGCAACAGATAGAGTAATACTGTTTTGCATTATTATTTTAGATTAATAATTGTAGGTTCCTTTTAGCTATGTACTAAGCGCTAAATTATTCTTAAGTCGAAGCGTTTAAAACTTTCTTAACACGATGGTTACAGCATGTAATAATAGTTCTGTTTCTTTGTTATCTCTAGTACAAGTATAGTCGTGCACAAAATTGAGTGCTGAAAAGACGGACGCAGACGGCCGCAATTGCATTCATTTGCGTCCTGACGAAATAGCGCTCGGATGCAATAATTACGTCCTTCCGCGTTTAAACGAGTAAACAAAATTGCGTGAGTTCGTTTTCAGACGAAATGGCATTCATTCGTTCACCTCTGCGTTACGTTATGCGACTATAAACATCACCACTATCATTTGTGATTGTTGCATACTTCTAGATGTACTATTTAATGAAGGCGATGATATTTTGTATTTTCAAGTAAAAAGAAACCGCATCAGCATAAATATAGACTCTGCCGCTGTAATTGCGGCGTGATCTGCGTGGTAGACACGTGGTGTATAGTATCAGCCGAAATACCCGCTGATCGCTAGACAATCGACATAAAATTCTGGCTCATATTGTAAAAATCACTTATTGACTACGAAGGAAGGTTAAGATTGAAGGAAAGTGATGAGTCGAAAACACCCGAAGTCGCTCATTGCAATCCATATCCGGATTACGTGACGGTAGAACAAACACATTGTTGTTGAGTAATGATGTTAGCCGAATTGCGCTATAACCGTTGTCTTGCTGCCGGGAGATGACTGGTGTTGCTTGTAGTCTAAGTATTTATCATTGCTCTTGTTTGCACGCTCGGACAATATATATGTAATTTAACGTATTCAATAGAAAGTTGGAAACGCTAAGTTGACGCAACGTGCGCAACTGTTAGCATTGAAAAAATCAATGCCGTTCTTAAATTGATTGATATAAATCGGTTGTACTTTCATATCGAATCTTCAGCTTGTCTAAATATTGATTGCAGAAGTAGTTGAAGTAATATTAAAGTTTCTGAACCTGTGGAAGTCTTCAGTAGTGAGCAGCAGTTTTTATTTGATCGTCAAATTAGCAAAGCTGTAAGATCCGTAAATCGTTTTGAAAAAATCCATATTTGGATTTGAAACAATTTTCCTTTTCTTCGTTTTAAATTTGTGATTGCGTGGGTAGCAGCCTTGGTAATAGCTGGTGAGCTTTGGATCGAAATTAAAATTAAAATCGTAACCAATTTAGCCTCTATGGTGAAGGAGAAAAGTTCTGAGTACGGTTCAGCTTATTCATTCTGGTCCATAACTGCATTTCCAAAAGGATGAATGTAGTGCCGATTGTGTTCCGTAGAGCCAAGATGCATAATGCGACTATCGTTTTGCGATATTTTATAAGCGCAATCTATATACAGCGTTTGGCGGTCGCTTTGTTATTTGGCTTATCAAATATTCGGTTGTCTTTTAAATAAAGCAGTGCCTCGGACTAGCGATTCGGCAAGCAGATACCACAAACAATTCGTGAGGATCTGGCAGGGAACTGGAGCCTTCTGAAGGCACCAAGCTCTTACAGCAAAAGGATATGTGTAAGCTGGCAAATCTGATGCTGTGCGGCGATCGTATGCAGTTGCGTTCTGGAGTTGATGTTGATGCTACAGCGCCAACATACCAGTTTTCTTTGTATTTACTGCAGTTCACAAGCTGATGTAGCGCAAATTTTAATTCGGTTACAATTTTCGACAGAAATGACAATTTCAACCGGCACGTCACCGTTATGCTGTTGTCCCTTCGAGAATAAAATTAATAAGTCCATCGGTAAACAGGACAGGGATCGACAACGACAGTAGCTGGTACCAGAAATAGGTTTTCCACGCGCTATCACTTTCTTTCGCTTTAATATACATTGAGCTTCAATTTGTATGCCTCCAAATAATTTAGCGAAATACGACATTGTTATTCCAACAGGTTGAAACTTCGACCGACATGTTTGATTAATGAAAAATGTCATCGGTAAGTAAAATATACTCAATTATATTTTGAAGCGACAAGTATGTATGGCTGGGTGGATGACTTGTAAATGGTCCCGGTTAGCGGACTTTTGAGCTAAATTAATTCATATCCCACATTATATATGTATCATAAAAGCTTTAAATTGTAAGAACTTAATACAAATGACTTCCACTTGTATAAGTTGGAGCCTGACTTGTATAAGACGATGAAGAAGATGATATGTATTGAGTTTATCGTGTGATTATAATGAGGTAATATATATTAATAAATAAAAAGATTACAGCTAACCGGGACCATTTACAAGTCATCCACCCACATACATACTTGTCGCTTCAAAATATAATTGAGTATATTTTACTTACCGATGACATTTTTCATTAATCAAACATGTCGGTCGAAGTTTCAACCTGTTGGAATAACAATGTCGTATTTCGCTAAATTATTTGGAGGCATCCGAATTAAAGCTCAATGTATATTAAAGCGAAAGAAAGTGATAGCGCGTGGAAAACCTATTTCTGGTACCAGCTACTGTCGTTGTCGATCCCTGTCCTGTTTACCGATGGACTTATTAATTTTATTCTCGAAGGGACAACAGCATAACGGTGACGTGCCGGTTGAAATTGTCATTTCTGTCGAAAATTGTAACCGGGACTTAAAATTTGCGCTACATCAGCTTGTGAACTGCACTAAATACAAAGAAAACTGGTATGTTGGCGCTGTAGCATCAACATCAACTCCAGAACGCAACTGCATACGATCGCCGCACAGCATCAGATTTGCCAGCTTACACATATCCTTTTGTTGTAAGAGCTTGGTGCCTTCAGAAGGCTCCAGTTCCCTGCCAGATCCTCACGAATTGTTTGTGGTATCTGCTTGCCGAATCGCTAGTCCGAGGCACTGCTTTATTTAAAAGACAACCGAATATTTGATAAGCCAAATAACAAAGCGACCGCCAAACGCTGTACTTCATAGATTGCGCTTGTAAAATATCGCAAAACAATAGTCGCATTATGCATCTTGGCTCTACGGAACACAATCGGCACTACATTCATCCTTTTGGAAATGCCATTATTGGACCAGAATGAATAAGCTGAACTCGTACTACAGAACTTTCTCCTTCACCATAGAGGCTAAATTGGTTACGATTTTAATTTTAATTTCGATCCAAAGCTCACCAGCTATTACCAAGGCTGCTACCCACGCAATCACAAATTTAAAACGAAGAAAAGGAAAATTGTTTCAAATCCAAATATGGATTTTTTCAAAACGATTTACGGATCTTACAGCTTTGCTAATTTGACGATCAAATAAAAACTGCTGCTCACTACTGAAGACTTCCACAGGTTCAGAAGCTTTAATATTACTTCAACTACTTCTGCAATCAATATTTAGACAAGCTGAAGATTCGATATGAAAGTACAACCGATTTATATCGATGAGGAATTTAAGAACGGCATTGATTTTTTCAATGCTAACCAGTTGCGCACGTTGCGTCAACTTTGCGTTTCCAACTTTGTATTGAATACGTTCAATTGCATATATATTGTCCGAGCGTGCAAACAAGAGCAATGATGAATACTTAGACTACAAGCAACACCAGTCATCTCCCGGCAGCAAGACAACAGTTATAGCGCAATTCGGCTAACATCATTACTCAACAACAATGTGTTTGTTCTACCGTCACGTAATCCGGATATGGATTGCAATGAGCGACTTCGGGTGTTTTCGAGTCGAGGAGTCACTTTCCTTCAATCTTAACCTTCCTTCGTAGTCAATAAGTGATTTTTACAATATAAGCCGGAATTTTTATGTCGATTGTCTAGCGATAAGCAGGTATTTCGGCTGATACTATACACCACGCTGTATTCTACCACGCCCGCGGCCGCAATTACAGCGGCAGAGTTATAA
>JASANE010009693.1:0-52654 GCA_030248225.1 Trileptium ribeirensis | reverse complement strand
TGATCCAAGTACGGAAAATACTGTTACGTCTTTGCCGGGTGTAAATGATAATCAATCTTCGGTTTCGGGGGACGGCAGTTGTTGAATCTTACTGGCTCTGACACTCTAAGTAACGGTCAAAATGTGATTACTGATAATGATTGTGTAAATAATTTAACTTTCGTTTCTAAATAAAAAACTTTGTTTAAAAATAATCATGCAAGCTATCCTTCTGTAATATCTAATGTTTATAATAATACTGTTGATAAATATATTGACAGTGTTTATTCAATTACGTACGGTAACAAACCTATTGTATTAAAAGATTGTGATCAGGGTCACACTAACACTAATGATATCGGCTATATTTTTCGGGAATTCTATGGTCCTGGTGGTGAAACTAGTTATAATGCTGCCAATAATATTAGACATAGTAAACTTAGGGCATTTTCGTGTAATTGTCGCAGCATTATTAATAAGTTACATTAATTTATTAGGTCTAACATTTCAGAAGCTTGGGTATCCGGAAGTTTTATTTTTGTGCGAGACTTGGGCAACGCCTGAAATTCCTGACCCTGACTTAGCTATAAATAATTATACACTTTTCCGTTCTGCCCGTAAAGCTAAACGCGGAGGAGGCATTGTAATATATGTAGCCAATCATTTAATGCCTATTCCTGCCTATCAGATAAACACATCCGTCATGGATGATATCGTTTTATGCTCACTTCCATGTTTTGGTCAAAAACCTTTGCTCCTTGCTTATGCATATCGATCTGATTCCAACACTGATGTGCAAAACGCTGCGCTCTGTGACATTATTGCAAGATTATGAGATTATGAGTTTGACATTATAATCTTAGCTGGTGATTTTAATATGCTTTTCATCGACTGGTCAAACTTCATATGGCCTTCACCGTGTGATCAGCTTATGAATTCCGTCCTCGCATCAGGGCTTGTGCAACTAGTAAATCAACCGACGCGGGAGAATAATATCTTAGATTTAGTTTTCACTAACAGTGACGGATTGATTGACAACGTCGTAATCATTGCTGGACTTGGCCGTAGTGATCACTTTGGAGTTCTATTTGACATTTTTTATAATAACGAATTCAACGATATACCCAAACGACGTAGACATTTCAAGTGTGCCAATTGGTCTGCCATTCAGAACAGTTTGCGGTTTGACTTGTCCCTTGCGTATGTTGACCTATCTGCATAGCAATTGTGGAACACCATAAAATCCACAATTGATATTGCTATTGCAGTTCATGTTCCACAAAAAAGTGACAAACTGACTCGACGTCATCCTGTGTGGGCTGACTCTGGTTGTCTGAGAGCAATCTCAGCACAACACACCGCTCATAGACGATATCAGCGGAATCCGGCTGAACATAATTTAGCTAGATATAGAGCTGCCTGCGAGTTTTTGGACATTGAATCAAAGCGAGCACGGCGATCTTTTCAGTTTAAACTGGCTAGAAATATTAAATTCGACCCTAAATCATTTTGGGCATATACAAGGGGCATAAATGGTAATAGTAAACCATCGTCAGTTGGACCACTTCGTTGTGCCGACGGGAGTTACACCAGTGATGATCACGAAGTTGCTAAACTATTTTGTTCATATTTCTGTTCTGTGTACCAGGTTGAACCACAAGTACTTCCGCCTCCCTTGCCACTATGTACCTCGGCCACTGTTTCGTATATTCAATTCTTGGAGTTTGACGTTGTCAATGCAATAAAATCGTCAAAACCGCAGGCTGCTCCCGGCCCTGATGGTATATCAAATGAGCTGCTGATAAGATGTGATTCCATATTAGCTCCTTATCTTACGTCATTATTTCAAAAATGTTTAGATGATCACTTTGTCCCAGCTGACTGGCTAAATGCCTCAGTAGCTCCTGTCTACAAGGGCAAAGGGTCTAAATTCTCTGTCGAGAGTTATAGACCTATTAGCCTAACTTCTTCCGTGAGTAAAATAATGGAAAAAATCGTTGCGGCTAAATTAGTAGACCACGGTTTGCATAATAATCAATAAATCACAGTTTGCTTTTACGTAAACGTTCAACTGAACTGCAGTTACTTGATTTTGTTGACTGGATTGTGGATATAGTAAACGCTGGAGATTCTGTTGATGTAATCTACTTGGACCTCCAGAAGGCCTTCGATTGTGTCCCCCACCGTAGGTTATTAAGGAAACTTGAAATGTATGGCGTTGGCGATCCTTTGCTCTCGTGGTTAGCTTCTTTTTTGATCAGCAGAAAACAATTCGTCTGTATTAATGGATGCAAGAGCCGTTCTACTACTGTCTCAAGTGGGGTCCCTCAAGGTTCCATTCTAGGCCCTATCTTATTCTTATACTATATCAACGATATGAAAAATTTCGTGTCGTCTAAACTTTATATGTTCGCTGACGATACTAAGCTGTGTCGTCGCCTTTCTAAAAACTGGTCCGAGTAAGATTACAAGACATTCGTAATGATATATCTGGTGTAGAAGAGTGGTTCATCGAATCGCTTGTTAACTTTAATGCTACCAAATCTTCATGTGTGTATTTTGGACTCTCTAATCCTCGCCAATCCTATTACTTAAATGGCGTTGCTATTCCACACAAGTCAAATGAACTCGATCTTGGAGTTTGGATTAGTGACAATTTAAAATCTTCTAAGCACTGTAGTGAAGTTGTACAAAATTGCAATAGCGTGATCATGGCCTTTAAGCGCAATTTTGCACGTCGATCTCGTCATATATTTTTGCCAATCTACAAAACGCTTATAAGGCCGCGTCTGGAGTATGCTTCAACATCATGGTCCCTCATCTTTGTCGTGACATTAAGCTACTGCAGGACAAACAACGTCGCGCCACCAAATTAGTCGCTAATATTAGTCACTTGTCGTACGAACAACGTTTGCAACATCTCCAACTTCAAACTTTGGAGATCCGTCGTTTAAGAGCTGATCTGACTATGGTCTATCATATGGCTAATGGCCTTGTCGACTTACTATTGTCACGATTTTTCATACTGAATGAGAGTAACTTACGTGGTCATCCGCTCAAATTACATTCACATATACATCCCCGACTCAACTGTGCTCGATTTTGCTTCTCTTATCGGGTTGTTGATAAGTGGAATGGGCTTCCGGCTAATGTTGTTTTTGCCCCCAATATTCAAAGACTCAAGCAACTGTTGCACTTGTCTCGCGCACTTCCGGAACCCTAGTTTCTCTTGCTGGTGCTGCCTCGCTTCTTTCAACTTTCAGGATGCTCCATCGCTATTACGCTAAGCCGATTCACTCTCGGCTAGCCATTAGCCCGAACGTACAATTGTGCAATACAACCGATACTAACAATAGTGTCACAGGCCATGGCGGATCAGGTACGAAATAAGCTGCAACAGTAGTACTCGCCACAATTATAGAATACCACCTTACGAGCAAGCGAACAAAAACCAAACTATAAAATTTTAGAATAAAATTATATTTTACCACGAGGAAGTTATGAGCGAGCTGAAAATCATGGCGAGCACTGTATGCTCGAACGCTTCCACTGGTACAGGTTTAATTGTACATAACGGATTTGCCAAATAATAATTTTGGAAACGTACCTCTGGAACGCCGAGTCTACGACATGCCGTAAGGAAATTTTCTACATTCCGTTTTCGCTTTACCAGCGGTAACAGGTTCTGCAAAAACAAAATAAAGATCGATTACGTTAATGCACAGCACCGGTGCCGTGGCAAGGACATAAGGAAGTTTTCTACATTGCGTTTTCGGTTTACAAGCGGCAACTTACTCCGCATAACTTACATAAATTATAACATAACTAGGGGTTCCGGATTACGGGTGCTAAAGGGGAGCGACCCAATTTGTCCTACTACAACCACCGAGATTTTTAAACGGTTTCCGCCGACTATAAGGTTGATCTAGAATTTGCAACACATGTTTCATTATATGAGATAATATACTATATATTAATTGAGCTGGGAGAAGCTAAGCGTTTTTGATTTCGTCATAGAGGGTGTAAAACCAGCACCGTCTGTCCTTCCGCCGAACTTCTCAAAAACTACTGGGCCGTTTAAAACTTTTTGCTTGAAAGGCCTAATATCCTTCAGGTGCAAGGGATATAGTTTTTGTCAAAATTTGCTTTAGTTATAGTTTTTAATTAATTAGTTCAGAATGTTAGCCTATTTTTAGCATTTTGAAACAAAAATAGCTTATTTTTCAATAAACAATTATGTAGGGTAAAGCTATTATTTTGGTGCGTATACTACAAGTAGCCGTGATGATTGCAAATCTGGTGTTTATTACTAAAACGTGCTAATTGTTAGTTAATTAGCTAATTAGTTAATTTTATGCAAATTTTATAATAACTCCAAAATTGCTGATTTTTTGCGCTCGAGTGTCTTCGATGACACTGATCGTGAATACGTTACTTTTAAAGCTCTATGATTTTATAATGTGTGCTAATTAGTTAATTAATTAGATAATTAGCTATTACGACATAAATTTAGCTAATTTTTAAAAATTTCTCCGCTCGCTTTTTGGTAATTTATTACGTTTACTAGAAATATAATATAATCCCTCAATGAACGTATGAAAATCGCGCGATTGTACAATCCAGCCACAATGCTATTTAATACCTATAATAATAGTAATCTATTTAAGAGCATTGCTAAATAAATATGCTCGTTGTCTGTCGCTAAATAACCATTTGAAACTTACGTCGTTACTTCCTTCCGACGCGCGGTAGATGTTAGCTATAGAGTTTGGTTTTACCAAATTGACCAGCTGACACAGGTGCACACCATCGGAGATTACGTTGGTTACGGTGGTTACATCAGCCAGATCCAACTTCAAATAAACTTGTAGCACCTGAAATACGGCACTTGTCGGAAATGAGTGCCACCTTTTTAACGAACGAACGCCGAACAGAAATCGAACGAAATTTATTTAGTCTCGAACAAACTTCGAACAGATCTCCAACAAATTTAAAAAAAGCGCTGCATTATTTAAAACACATGTCGAAGATAATGTTATGACATTTCGAACAAAATTTTTAATTTATCGAACGAAATTCGAGAAAACATTGAATGAACAGCACTAATTTCTAAAGAGTACTGTATAAGAGTGAAAAAATTAGCTTCTGCAGTCCGGATAAAATTTGAAGCTCAATCATATGTTATTAATATTTTGTGATGCCGTCATAGCAGGAGCGATCGTGTACAGCATTTGCCAGAAATGATTATCACCGTTTGAACGACCAGTGCTATGACATAGCTTGAACAGAAAATGAACAACCTGCAAGCACCGAACTAGAGGCCTACTACTGAGACTACAACTCTGGCGAGTTGTACAATGTTCTATAACAGAGAGTTTACGCAACTGTATACATACTTTATGTGGTCCTCATACAAAGTGTACGCCGTTGCTACAGGAATTGAACGGAAATAACATGAGTTATACTAGTGAGAAACCAGGTCTACAACCGTGGCGGGCTTGTAGACCTCCTTTGTGGTAGACAGCGGCCACTGGCCTTCGGCCGGCGCGTGTCTTCACTCCTCACACCGACCCAAATCGAGACACATCCTTTATCGAAGACGCATCAAATTACATCTGCGCGTTAATGAGTTATCAAATTCTTGGATATTTGCTCGCCATTTTTCCCTAATTGTAGTGCCTACCCAAAAAGCAATAACACAGCTCAAAGTTGACTCAAATGCGTCCAAGTATGTAAACATTATGACCCAACAACCAAGCTTCCCATCGTAAATGC
This sequence comes from Trileptium ribeirensis, assembly GCA_030248225.1. Taxonomy (NCBI): domain Eukaryota; kingdom Metazoa; phylum Nematoda; class Enoplea; order Enoplida; family Thoracostomopsidae; genus Trileptium; species Trileptium ribeirensis. Next base: position 46,900 of record JASANE010009693.1, on the reverse strand, counting down.
ATGACTGACCGAAAGTTAATTATGTACATGAATAATTTTGTGACAGAACAGAAGGAGCAGACAATAATTATGATTTCCTCAAATATACGATTATGTTCTATGAATGAATACAAAAAGCACGCAAGAATTTACTCCAGAAACTAGCCGTCGTTCAAACACTATCTCGCGTCCTATTATAGCTAAACTTTGTATAGTGTACAAATTCTAAAGAGCTCTTCGAAAGATTATATTCACACTTGTTATATCATAAAACATTACTTGAAGCATGGTTGAAAAGCAACGACACATTAAGATTAAAGTAACCAATACGCATGAACTGTAATATGTCGAAGACAACTTTCTAATCGGCTAATGATTTTACTATTTCGCTATTTAACGCGAGTAGTGTTTCAATCAAAATTCGAATAGCTATATATATTTTGCACACAAAGTTTGTACAAACTAGCATTATACACTCGATGCTCCACAAATTTCACATTGACTTTTGAATCCTGGAATTTCAGCACCAGATATAAAAAACGGCCCTTGTTGCATTATGCAGTACTTACATACATTCTTCAATAATTCAGTATTATGTCTATATAAAAACTAACATTGAAATTTCTTTGGAATTTTTTCAGATATGTATTAACATGTATATCTTGCTTCTTCAAACGACCAAAAATTATACCTGGGGACATCAGCTGAGGGTCCCCTTAGATCGCAACTATGGGCAGACGAAAATACCTGGAAGCAATTCACCCAGGTTGACCTGTGGGGGCCCAGTTCAACTGGGAGGGAACATAAAGTACTGTGACCGTCAGAAAATGTCAAAAATGTCTCAATCGGACATTGATTCCAACTGTGCTTATGAAAAACTGGACACTTTAGTGATTTTAGTCTCACATGGAAAAATTTTATGATTTTTACCAAAAATTGGGGAAAAATCGCAGATTTTAGCCCATCAATAAAAATTCGGTAATTTTTAGCCTAGCAGGAAATCTCCTTGGGGCATGTGAAGTGGGGAAGCCAATATTTTCTTGGAGGCATGATCTGGGGAGCTTTGGGGGAGGTCTAAATACCTGGCGTGCCTTTATTTGGAGAAGCCAGTAATAAATAATATTTATATACCTGTTTGACACACTCATTTGCTTTGTTGACAGTTTCCGAAGATTTTCGCCCAGGTTTAGTGGCACATTTGATTCCAGCTGACTGGTTTGGACTTATCCGTTGAGAAGGTGGTGAATCATTTCTTCTAACAGTGTTTGGCGAAATTTTACTTGTTTTTGCCTGCCCTGAAAAAAGATGATCATTTTATCATTAAGACATACAGCCATTCGATAATTGAACTGTCACGCTACATAAATACAAAGTCATTCTGCATAATATATTTTCGCATCAACGATGGCAAGTATGATTGTTTATTCCCATTTTCAGCATATGTATACAGTTACAATAAGAATTAAGTGCTCAAAAATCGAACGAAGTTTCATTCGATTTCGATAATTTTCGTTTCAACGAATATCGATCGTTTGCGATTCATTTAATGAATTTTGATTGTGTCAAGATAGAAAAAATAATTTAATAAACAATGTTAGTTTCCGTTTAGTTTAGCGAATTTCAATGCGCTAGAATAAAGATTTAATAAAAATGTTAGCTTGCGTTTAATTTACCATACGCTACATAAATACAAAGTCATTTTGCATAAAATATTTTCGCATCAACAATGGCAAGAATGATTGTTTATTCCCACTTGCAGTATGTGTATACAGTTACAATAAGAATATAAGTGCTCAAAAATCCAACGAAGTTTCATTCGATTTCGATAATTTTCGTTTCACCGAATATCGATCGTTTGCGATTCATTTAACGAATTTCGACTGTGTCAAGATAGAAAAAATAATTTAATAAACAATGTTAGTTTCGGTTTAGTTTAGTGAATTTCAATAATTTAATAAAGATTAATAAAAATGTTAGCTTACGTTTAATTTACCATATCTTATTTAATAAAAGATCGATCAATTGGGATTTCGTCTGCGTTCGATTTTGCGTGCCCTTAATTTTGATTGTAACTGTATTTCAGTTAGCTCAGTTAGTTCGTTAAAAATTATCAGTTGTTTATTTGCTATTTGGTTAATTTTTCTCCAACTGTTTCTTTTATCTCTGTCCGTAACTGTAATGGAAAGCTCATTAGATGTACAGATATGGCTTCGCCCAAAAAGGTTTCTCACTCTGCAGGCTGAAAATAATTTATACATAATACAAAAAGAAAATAAATTTATATATCTTTCGTTGTTATCAAATAAGTCTATTTTGAAATTTTTATTTTCGTATAATAAACTAGTACCTCTCAAGCGAGGGTGAAACAGAGCGAGCGTGGTTTCATTTTTAGGTTATCATTTTGTTTAATCTACATGCTGTAACAGGCTGTGTTTAATGAATATATACTACCCTAAAACTCAGGCCAGTAGAAAAAACGTAACGTCCCTATCGTCGCTACTACTGACGATCCAACACCAATGACTACACACGAAGCAACTGAACATGACTTCAACGGCAACTTTATAACACCAATAACGGTCATCAACGAAGACGCGAAGGAGCCTTTAACTGGTTCAGAAGGTATGGCTCATACCACGACCGCCGAGCATAGAGAAACATCAAACGACAACGGCGCCCGATCAACATCTTCTACACAGTCGCGGACTAACAGAACTTCAATCGTCCTTCGAATAAAAGCACCAAACCTGGATAACTCTGGCGATAGCAATTTGTGACTAAACCCTGACAGTTATTACCGACGTGAAGCATATAAAACAGCAAAAGTTGGCCCGTTAAACGTCCGCTCTTTATCGAAGAAGTCAGCGCTCATCCGTCAGACAATTATTCATGCGGACAAGCTTCAGTTTTTAGCGCTTCCAGAGACGTGGATGCGCAACGTAAATTCTGTGGTACTTGTCGAATGTATGCCCGCCTCTTTTTCGAGCTCCAGAAAAGCGCGATCTTCTGGACGTGGCGGTGTAATAACTGTGGTATATCGATCATCACTCTGCTACAAAGAGCGCGTTTCACATCTGTCATTTGTCAGTTTTGAGTATTTGTACGGCACAATCAGTATCGATGGTCGATGATCCTCTATCGTTAGCCACAATCATCACTTCTTGACTTCTATAAAGACTTCGCTCAGACGATGTCGTTGCTTGCAATCCATAACTCTGATCACCTAGTTATGAGTGACTTTAACATTCCAGTAGTCATCGATACGTTCGCAACGTTGATTGACTCATTTGGTCTCACTCAACATGTGAGAGGACCGACGGTGGCAACACATTAGACCTCGTACTATCGTTCAACAGTAGTAACCTAGTGTCTAATGTTAACATTAGTAACTGTGCTATTTCAGGATCATAGCCTAGTGACAGTTGTCCTGAACTGCCATGGCAGCGTAAAAATACGAAATGTTGCATTTCACTATCGAAAGCAAGACTCTGTAAATGTAGACCATTTTCGACAAGCTTTGTCGCTGATTTCTCTACCGGTGGACGGTACACATGATGACCGTACAAAATACTTTTATGATACACTGTCGTCTATTGCTGATGCTCTGGACCCCAGAAAAACAAAAATTGTCCGCGGCCGTCCTGAATGTTTCTGGTTTGACACCGAATGTCGCGCATTAAAATCGGCATTGAGAAAGTATGAACGCTTGTGGCGTCGACACCCGGGCCAACTGAATAGGAGTCAGTACATTAATTGTAAGCGGAGGTACCATGAACTCTGTCAACGCAAACTAAACGAGCTCTGGAAAAAGCGACTTATCGGCGTTGCTAACTCTAAGAAACGAATGTTATAAGCGCCATGCTGAATCGCAAGAGCCAGAAAACATTATCGGCTGACCCAGTTGAAAACTTTGCAACACACTTCGCTAACAAAATCGCTGCAATCCGATCTACATTCCAACCCAAAGAATCGCTTCTGCAACATCCTATTTCTTATAACCGTGCGCAGCTCGATCTGGCTCCTGTTACTGAAGATGAAGTAGCTTGGCTTATAGCCGCAAGCAACATCAAGTGTTGTGCCCTGGATGCACTAATCTTTTTCCATAATAAAACAGTTTGTTGATGTACTTGTGTATCCCATCACGACGCTTATTAATGAATCAGTTACATCGCGGTCAATGCCTCAATGTGAAAAGATGGTCATTATCCATCCTCGGCTCAAATGTAGACACTAACAACATGACTAAATTTCGTCCAGTATCAAATTTGTCCTACATGTCAAAGCTCATTGAGCGCGTAATCCTGCATCAACTAAATTGTCATCTGGAGAAGAACAGCCTGATTTCTACGTATCATCTGCCTACCGTGGTGACATCTAAATCGGATTCATCGACTCATGAAAATGTATAATATAGCAACGTTGGACTCTAGGTAGCAAACCTGTCGTATTCAGCGTGCTTGATAACATTGCAGAAACTCATTAGAAGGTACAAACAATCAATAACACGGCGAAATTTGAAAAATCTAAATTTTTGGCAAAGAGTCGACGAACATTAAGTTCCACAGCGGCCAAGGAGTGGTCCCACAAAAAATCATGGTCATCGATGTTGTGAATCTGATGCTGGGTCTCCATTTTCGACGCGAAGCTTTGTCGCCAGATTGCGTGCGAAACATTGGTACCCGTATGGCCAGATTTGGTAAAGAACTCTTAATAAACCTGTTTTTCCGGCCATTGTGACCTGATAGATGGGGTCGGAGCTGTTCGCGTTCACCCAAAGAGCACATCGTCCTCACTCTTGCTATCTTGCTAACGAACAAAAAGAATTTGTCGAAATTCATCAATCCAAAAATGAGGTATGATTGACCGCGCCAAACAAAAAAGAAATTTTAAGAAATTTTGTCCTTTATGAGCAGCAACGAAAAAACCGAAACTTTCTTTACCTGTCGACGACACTGCCGTTGTTTTCTTGGAGTCATACGACAATCCCTTTTTAGAGCTTTGGGGCGAACGCTTGCTGGAAACTGAGCGTGGTTCGTTTGCAGCCAAGGTACTGCTCGACTCTTCCCTTTTGCGCTGCTTTGGAACGCTGTCTGTAGCCTTGGTTTCAGTTTCAGCCCCAGACCCACGACTGTTTCTGTTGGACAGTCCAGTAGCACCTGGCTTATATTTAGCTTGTTTGGAAGATATCGCTGCCAGACCCGTCGTGCTTTTGGTCACTGTCGCCGCTGCACCGGGTTGATCAGAACGTCGCCGAACTGTTGTTGCAGTCATTTTTGATGCTGGTCTCGTCGCCGATTCGCCGACCGAAGCCCGACCACTAGTTCGCTTCACTGTGGATCCTCGTTCGCGGCCAGCACAGGTCTTAGCTGAAGACTCTGGCCCACTACTTGTTTTAACCGAGGTTTGGGTTAACTTAGCATTCGACGTCCCTGATGTGTTACATTTCGATGGCGCAGATGCAGCATTACCGCTACACTTAGCTTGAGGCTGTTTGGATACCTTCACGGAAGTGCGACCCGATCGCATAGTAGCGGTTTGTTTATTGTCCGGGCAATTCTAAAAATATTTTTATTACACTGTTAGTAATACTGAATTTAATGTATCAAAGAAACGAGTCTCAAAATAACAAAAATTATCACGTTGAAATAGCTGAAGCAAATTTCAACACAACAAAAACGTTCCAATACCGACACTGTTTTACGAATATATTTTCTCCAAAAAAACAGCACTGACCAGGTAACTCAATGTATATAATATTCTTATGAGGTTAATTTTTGTCCAGCAGTTACCAAAATATTTTATGTTTTACCGCGTTCTGTCAAAACAGATTTAAATATGTATAAAATAACGTGTGTTTGGAGAAACTAAATTTAACACGTGGCTAGCTTTACATTCACTTTTTCAAGTTCAAACTTTCAAATTAAAGTGCCTGAATCTTTTCCTAATTTTAGTCTCTTTCAACAATCTCAATCTTTAGACACCGTTATTTGAAGTTTGAAGGATTTCGTTTTAGTCAATACTAAACAAAGATGCCTTTGGTGTGTTATGAGGCGGCCTGATATATAAATCTATTGGTGTGCTGTAAGACAAAAATCGTATTGTTCTGTTTCGCCAATCATTTTGTTATTTAATATTATAAAATTTGACAACCGTACGGCAAAACCGAAAATTCCGGCGTTGAAGCAGAGCATGATTTCTCATATCTTTATAAAAATAAGTATTGACAAATTTCAACCACGCTGTCGGATCTGAAAAAGAGTTTGTGTAGATTTTTATGCGAAGAATTCAACGATTCTACAAAGATGTATGTAACATTATGTAGCGTAATAAATACTGCTGATCACAATACAGTCGTGTACTATTATACGGTTATTGCACAGCAATGTGATCCATGATGTTCATAAGCTTATTTAAATAAGTGAAAATTAAGTTTATTTAAATAATAATAAATATTTTAAGTGATCCTGATTTTCATAAGCATATTTAAATGTACTTAAGTTGTCGCTCACTGTTACAGTTACATTACACTGTACTTACTGATTCTTGTGCATTATCAACGTTGCTGTTCTTTGCCGCAATATTTTCCTTGCTTAAACAGATTTTGTCTTTAGTTACAGGCTTTTTAGTAGACGACGCTTTGAAATTATTGTTTTGAGGCTTCCGCTGGGCGTCAGCACTGGTGCTAAATTTCTGAGTAGACTGCTCAGTTTCCAGCGCATTTAGCGACAGTTGTTCATTGTTACCGTCATGTGGAACTTCTATAGCATTACCATTATCATCATAAGTGACTATGCCTAATGCAAAGCCTGTATCGTCTAAATTTGGTTCACGGACGTTGCTTTGCAAGCCCGAAATGGAAAGTTCATCAGTTACATATTTACTGCGAATTCCGACGTCCATGCAAATGCTCCTGTTGCCGGAGTCCAAGATTAAATTATTGACCTCGCCAAGAGTTACAAGGGCCTGACAGTTATTATTTTTAAGATCTTCTTCATCTGTTTTCGAAATATTAGATCCACTGGTATTAGTATCGTTACCTTGCAATGCATCCTCGTCTCGGCACGTACTGTCGCTGCATAATTCCTTAGAGATCTGTTTTCCAGAATTTGCAACACCTCCAGTATACACTCGTTCGATGTAGCTTCTTCGTGCAGTTTTCATCGGTGTGGATACTATCTTTTTATTTTTTTCAATCAAGCTATGTTGGTTGGTCTTTAATAGCACCTCTGAGGAAGAGTCACTTTCGGGGTTACAGGAGTTAGCATTTATTGGTCGATACACCTGCTGGGAACCCGAAGTCTTGTTTTGGGCAGATACATCCAAACGCTTCCCGGTGGTGCTTTCCTTCTGACGCGCAGCAGCAGTTATAGATTTACCGTTATTCACTGAAGCACCTCTGTTAGTAACGGGAGTTCGACCACTACCACTGCGCATAAATGCACTTTCAGACTGCTTTTCGGTCAAGGTAAGATGGGCCTCAGCTGCACGATCAGCAGAACGATTAGAACCGTTTGTTGATGAAAACGTGCGACTAACACCGACATACGAAGTATCCACCCGGCCACCGGTCATACTTTTCGGATTACGATCGTTCGCGCCTTTCCTTACCGCCATAGCCCTGAATTGGCTTCCGACATCAGAAAAAGAGCTAGAAGCCTGGTTATTTCCAATATCACTAGTTTTGCACGAAATAGGAGCAATTACAGAACTATGCTTTGAGTCTGACTTGTGTGGCGATAGTTTGAAATAGGTAGCTTGTACTCCCGATCCGATAACTGACGAACTGCTGGCAATAGAACCGCGATTCGGTACTTTAATTGGTGCGGGTGATGGTGAAGAATCGACAAGCGTTGAACTGCTACCAAAGCTACTGCTTGTACTGCTTGTGTGTAAACTAGCATTAGACACACTACCGTTGCAAACGTTCGATTTGCTACCGTGTGACATAAGTTTTGGCGATCGCGCCGAAGGTTTTACTTTGGACAATTTTGTCTGAGGTTGAGGAGTTGACGGCAAGTTTTGGATGACATGGATTCCTAAACCGGACGTGGCTTGTGCAGAGAGCGACCGTAGTACTGGGTTGACGTCGGTAGACTGCACACCGTTTGCAATAATTGTATTACACGCAGATTGTAACTGAACGATCGTCCTGGAAAGACAAAGAATGACATTATGCAGTTGAAAACCATAACAGATCAACAAATCAATATTAACAACAAAATCATCAGAACATAAGTTTAATTACTGTTGGTCAGTGCGCGTCGGAACTGTTACTTCAACAACTTTCCTTATTATTTAAATTATGCGTAAGGTAAAATAATTTTTTACAAAGCTTTAATTAACTATAGTTTTGTCAATGATATACTAGAAGGTGAGTCAACCGAATATTTCGCAGCGTTTGCTTCAAGGGTGATGTTCCGTGGGATAACGTATTTGTTCAAAAAGGGTATGTCTGTCAAAGATATGCTCGAATGAACGACTCTGTTGTCTTCAGCAACTTCGATAAAATGCACAGATGCATCAATTATAATAAGATTAGATTGAAAAGCACGAAATCTTACATATTTCAAGGGCCGGGAATAACCGGAATCGGAACCAGCAACCGGAGCCGTCCATTTAATCCGGATCCGGAACCTGGCCTTTGAAACTTAACGTAAAACAGTTGAAAGAAGTAATGAAGGTATTCTGGAATTAAAATATATTAAAAATAAATTTTATATTGAACTTAATGTATTGCGATGACTTTATTGGCTCTCAAGAACTTTGAAGAGGCTGAAGAAGCTAACATTTATTTATCGATCAATATGTTGATTTTTATACCCTTAGAGCGTAAAATTCTTTAAACTACACGGCCTTGCGTAAACTGCGTCAAAATCAATGTGCTTTTAACGTTTGGAGCGAAGACTGTCAATTTCGCTCTGTCATCAATTGCCTCCCTTTACTAAACATACGTTTGTTATATGTTGTTCACAGGAAATTTGAAATTATTGCTCTATATGGTTCTACAAAATAAAAGAAGGCATGCTATAATTTTGTGACCAGTGGTCATAGACATTGTTACGCTAGTGTTGGGCAGCCAGTGCCCGTAAGTTACATGATGATGATTTTCTGATCAAAATGCTATACGTGAGATAAACTGTAATGCTGCTCGCACAGCTTTAATAAATCCAGTTCATTACCAAGAACGCAGTTTCAAGCTGCGTTGCAGATATGTTACTTTACTCTAATGTAGACTGATTACAAAGTTTACAAGCGGTACTGGCTGGTGCTCGACGCAATTTATGTTAGCCAAGTTTACAACCAAGTGCTTAAATAATCCACACTCATTTATGTATATCAAGTTGGACCGCTTCAATTATGCACACCTCAGAAGTCTGAATAGGTAAAAAGCTGCCACAGTCATCGACCTACAAACTCTTGCAGGGTCACGATGAACAATTCCTACTGAAATTACGAGTACTACTGCGTTTCACAGGGCAATTGGCTGAGTTAATCTTTTCTTTCGTCTGGTTGTATTGGAACTTGACTTGATCATTGTGTATATATGACATTATGTTTGCAACACAGATGAAGCAAAATATGTGGGAAAATTTAAACTAAATTTTTAACACAGAGTCCCGGTTCCGGTATGGTATTGCCTTTTGCCTGAACCGCAACCGTAACTAGATTTTCAACGTAACCGGAATTCGGATTATTCCCTGTTCAAGTGGGAAGGAGCCAGGAGATATAGTATGGACAATGGGTACACTGGCTAAAGATATGTTAAAATGAACCTGTCCATCGTTTTCAGAAACCTTGCACACTTTCATAACTATAGGTACAAAAGATTATATTAGCTTAGATTAGATGCTTATCATGCCTAGTTCAAGGGGGAAGTGTTCTAGTGAATACAGTACTATTACAAAAACGGTACATTGACTTATGACTCGCATGCAATATTTCTAATTGGAAGACTAAGTTTTGAATTTAACTGATTATTATCCCTGAGTCACAAAAACAAAAGGAGTACCCTTTTCAAAGGGGCCAACCGTACTTGATGGATGCGCTGCTTGATGAAGCCAATATGCAGTCACGAGTCAGACTATATGGTGCAGTGTGCAAAAGGTCCATGAAAATATTTTCATTGGTTCCTGAGATATTCAGAAAGAACTGGCCGGCAGACATGATAAGCCTCATCAGTAAGCATACAAATTAAATATGGACTTGTTAGCTTTTCTCACTATGCAATAACATCGATTATTAGAAATTGCGCTGAAACTGTTGCACTATCATCACTAAGTTTTATAAGGCTAAAACACCAGTTTCCAATAACAATCTATCGGTTAATAAAACGTACATTAAAAAGTCATGCTACGCGTGTCGATATCAAAAACTGAATCAGCTCCTATGAACTACCTTTCAGTTACTGCAACAGTTGAAGCTCTTGTTGAATTTTTAATGCAAAACGCAACGTTTCCGTTCCTGCGAACGTAATTCCTATGCTTAAACTCTAGTATACAACAATGACCACTTCATTCGACCACCGGCCATTACATACGGCGACTTCTTCCATAGATGCAATAAATAATTGCCAGCTTTCGGCTACTACTCAACGGTTATTTACCGCAACCTCACGCCATGAAGAGGGTGGTTATCTCAGACCATCAACAGGTGACCAACTTTAGTGGAGTAAATGGTTTACAATGGCATACACGACATGGCCATTGTGACTTTTCCGGGAATACGTGAAATACATGCTTGCTGTTCTCGATTGTACTAAGCCTAACCGTTATGACTTCGCGAAGCTTTACATGTTATATAAACTTTGACTTACCCTACATTATCTAGGTCGGGGGAAAGGGGAAAATTAGTCAAGTGGATAAGATCAAGCGAAATGGCATTAATACAATGGCCAAAAATGCAATATTATGTGTACTGTACAAGGGCGTAACCAAGAATTTTGAAAGGGGGGGTCGCACCCCACAGTGGGTACCTAAAATGGGTGTTGCGCTCAGAAATGTCAAAGCGGGTACAATGGGCATTTCATTCGGTGATGTACATTTCTACGAGCTAACCTTGTACGAGCGAAGAAAGTTTCAATGAAATTGCATTTCCTAGCCCGGAATAAAAATTGGTATATTATGTACGCCGTAAACAAGTAAAAAATACAACTGTTGCCAAAATAGCGAACTTTTATACAACAATGTGAAGTTTGATCAAAAATACGGTTGAAAGTAATTAGTTTCTAGCGCGAGAGCACCTAGTTTTAGGACAATTTCGACCATGATTTTGAACCGGAATCATTCAAAAAAATTTTCGTTTGAGGTTGAACCAAAGGAGGGTCGCGCCCACGCCACTCCCTTCCCTGGATACGCCCTTGGTACTGTACGCAAAGCGGAGTACAACGGTCATATCGCCATTTCTTAAGCATCATATTTTTGCATGAATATTTTTAATTTATTACATAGAATGATAATGTAAAAATTCTGCAAACTACAAAGCTGTTAAGCAACTTTATTCAATGTTAAGACCGAGTACGCGACAATAATCATATTGCTACTACGATCATCATAAGGCAGAAGCATAAAAACACAAAAACGGATAAACCAAAACATTCCTTCTATGTTCAAGCTCAAAAATATTGCGCAAATATACCACCACATAAACTGCAATATATAAACAGCATAAAACAAAAGTAATAATATTCATATATTGTACAAACCAAAATCTAAAGCTATTGCTTCGGCTTAGACACTTTCTCAATCACTGCTACCGCCTACTGCACCTGCTTTCGTGATATTACGCTATCTTAATAAATGCCTTGTAAAGCTTATGATTTACAAGATATCTTGTAAACATGTACAAGACATTACAGATGCTACAAACTATGTAGCAACGTCAAAGCTGTCCTACCCCAACAGTAATATAATGTAAATAAATACGTGCCCTAATCTATCTTCAGCTTGACGTTGATCGGAAGTTTCACATTCAAGTTTTTGTGAACACGTAGAATTCGATGAAGAATCTTTGAACAGCATCTGAAATAATAAGTTATTAAACCAAACCTATTATTATCGGTGACAGCTGTTATTATCTACACGCGGGCAAAATTGATTTCATTCACAGTCCAACAGCACGTGTATTTTGTTTTGTCCGTCGAATTTAAAACAATGCAAAGTTATTCTGATAGCTCCGAACCATGATAAATACACAGATAAGATTTCACAATAAATTATTTTTAATTTCGAATTTTACACACAACTAAAATTGTTTAACCTAAAAACATCTTTTATCCCCAACTCAACTATAATAGTTATCCTGGAATAGTAATATTTTGGTTTACGTGTCGTTTCATAGATTCGACAAAACACGCTATCGATTCAGGATGTAACCCCAAATAAGAAACTCAATTTTAAATGTGAGCCAGTTTCCGAACAACTTGTTGCAGTGCACAAAACATAAAAAAATGACAAGTCAACGCAAAAATTACAATAATTACGAAATATATATAAGGATAACTACATCGTATTCGGTATGGTGTGTTTTAGACCATAAATCATACCTAAAACAATACAGTGATTATGATTATATTGAACATTATATATTTATTATATAACATTACAAATATTATATTGATTATATTAAACCCACAGACCACGTTCTTAAACATATCCGTAATATATAAAAATGTTAATATTACGGTAATTTGTCATTCTAATTTTGTAACAAACTCTGAATCAAAGCCGATGTAGCAGCGAAATCAATATCATGAACGTCACCAGACATAAAATTAATATGCAATACAAACGTTGATTCATGGCTAAGCTATGAACAAAATACCAGAATAATATGAATGTAGCGCTACCATAAAAGCGAAAACTGAAAGTTGTTTCCATAACTTACATCCACACCTCCACCGCTAGAGTTACAAATTGAGTTGATACTTATCAAGGTAAAATTTAAAGCATTCACTGCACATGTCCCTTATCATTGTTATTAGTGAATAATATAAACTTTGCGCTCAGCCGAGCACAGACCTAATATTATTTTTGAGCTTTCACAATCAGGGTCCAAATGCGACACTATGTAACTGCAAACTCCGGATCGTGTGAATAGTTTAGGAATCTGATAAAAACTGATATCCAATACTCGCCAGAAACGACTGCTGTTTAGCCGACGTTTGATTGGTGCTCGCCCAATGTTCACACCCTGTTGAACCAAGTTTTCCTCGCCAAAATTGAATGCTGTTCGCTCCAAAATATTTGAAATTTTGTTACATAAAATGTTCGAAATTTCTAGCGTGCTTCTCTAAAATTTGTTTGAAGTTTGGTCGAGACTTGTTTGCACAAAAGAAATTACGTTCAAAGTCTGTTCGATGTTCGTTCGTTCGAACCTGAAAATTCATCTCTGTCGAGAATTTTTCCATAAATTTGCGTTATCACTGTGCAAACATCTATGGTTTAACTATTTATTATTAGTTTTTTATCGCTACTCCGTGTACCGGAAATCAGTAACCGTTTAAATCAACAGAAAATCAGTTGAATAATTCAGCAATATACATATTGGCATGACTGGAAGTTGAACGGTAATATTGTACAAAACAATAAATTATGTACAAATGAGCAAGCACCGGCGGTATTATAGTAATGTCGTGCTTAGGGTACATCAAAAGAAGCGCAGTAATAAAAGCATAAGAAGCGTGCAAGTGATGCCAAAGAAAGATTATTGATATAGACATAGTGATATAAATAATGTAGTAGCTACTAACCGAAAAATATATTTAAGCAAGAATGTTGCCAGGGAGAGACGAGATATTTCTATCCCACCAGACTTTTTGTGGATAAAATTCTTTTGTGTTACCAAAAAGTTGAAAAACTTAGTGTCTTCGACGCACAGGTGCTCTTTCAACACCTATGCTAGCCACGAATTATCCCTTCACCAGAAAATTATGCTACTCGCTGACATTGGGACAACGGTGTAATAATTTCAACAATTTGGAAGCAAGGATGGGTAGCACAAAACCAAGCAAGCAGCGAGGAACATCGCACACCAAATTTTATGAGGGAAAATTTTTTCTGTAATTGAAAAAGGCACACCTTCGGCGCCCAGGCATCTACGTACTGGAATAACACTGGCTACGTTGCTTATCTTAAGGTTGTCCTACATAAATCCAGTGTTATGGACTATGACCATGTCCCAAGTAATCCACAAGTGGTAGTCATTTAAAATATACATATTATGCATTGCTTTGCTAGCAAGGCTTCCGATAGTTTTTCGTCTTCCAGCGGCTAGATATTCATCGCGCCATTGTGTCAAATGAAGTATGTAGCTAGCGTTTGGCTCGCAGGAAAAGCTAGGAGTAAGCCAGTCGAAAACACACGGACTAGCAGTAACATACGAAGAGGAAATGTTTGGCGTAGACAGAATGATTTATCACAGTTAGAAAGGTGTGCCTTAACTGGCCGTCGACACATCTCTACACCATCACAACGTTCGAATAAAGATAGCGCTGTATAGTTTGTGTAAACGGTTCAATCGTACTTTAAATTGGGCACCAAAATAACCACATACTTCTATTGCCGCTCGCTTTACCGAGAAACAATGTACTGCAATTAAATGCAACTTGCTAACAAGTATTGTAGCATAAGCTTGTAAAATCATGCTCCGTGGATCTTGTTAATATCTTAAACATAACACGAAGTGAAGAAATATTAACTTCAAAAACAAACGGTTCAAAACCACCACCATGTACAGTTAAGACAGAAATATAGCAAATCCTTCGGATGAGTAGAGGCTAGACACATTCCGCTTTGTCTCAGTCGTACAACGCTATTCTGTGGGCTTATGCGCTAGCCGGTTTGGTCAAGCCCGAACCTATCATGACGCAATGAGGATTATTTGCTGGTAAACGTAGTGCGGGTCATGCAGCACGCAACAGGAAGTTGCTGTTGCCGTATCCTATCATTTTGGAACTGGCTACGTTAATGGATAAGAAATGTCTATATCAAAATGAAGAGTCTCGCGGTAATTGTGTTATGATTTTTTGGTTTTCTTTTGGGTACGGAGAACTAGCAGCGATTCTGCACAAAGATGTTTTTTTTGAATCAGATTATCTGAACATTTATACAGCGGGTTCCAAAACCGATCAACATAGAAGAGGATCTTCCGTCAAGCTCACTAAGAGTAAAGATTGTTTGCATTTTCCGTTTATAACCATTAAGGATTATATCGGTTTGTTGGGCATAACCCCATCGCCGACAATATTTTTTACTCGTTTGCAGAAACGGAACGGCACCATTTCCCAGTGTGGCAGTCACACTTGTGTTATTCTAGAGCGCGAAAGCTTTTCCTGGAGTCTCTATCACAAACTTCTATCATTTCTGCTTCTAAATTTGGTCTTCATATTTTAAGGTCCGGTGGAGCATCGCATGCGTCGAATGTTTACGTGGATCAAACGTTAATCCGAAAACACGGACTGTGGGCGAGCGATTTCTCGAAGGACGGCGACGTGGATGAACTATGGAGAAGAACTGCCTGTGAGACTGAAGAAATGATGGGTTCTGATATTACCTTATAGGATCATATTGCCGTTAGCCTTTACTAAGCAGCCTTGAGCTATAGTTCATGCGAATCGTAGAAAATAATTTATTTATTTTTTATAAAAAATAATAGTAGTTTGTGAAAGCTACGGATTTTTCGCTAAAGCGTCGCGAAATTTATTATTATTTAAAATTATATTACCCTGAGTTTATTTTTGCTTGTAGTAAACGTATTCGGTTACTCCTTCAAAACCAATGGTATTTTGATCGAGCGAAGCGTTTTTATTTTCTGTCTGGGAGCAAAAAGCCGATGTCCGTTCGTCTTTCATGGATCTCAAGAACCACTGAATCTATTTAAAAAAACTTTTTTTGTTTGAAAGCTTATCATGTGAGAATGTGCACCTGATATTTTAGAAGTGTGGCAACGTGCCAATTTTATCATTAATTAAGCTAATTAGCTAATTAACACCCTAATTAAGCTCATAACAGCTTAATTATTGGTAGTAAAGTCCTTTCAACGGCATATAACCTGGGGTAAATAAAACTATTCTTTCATTTACTCATTGTTGTCTAGGTAATAATATATTCCCAAGACATTGAGTACGTTCATATTACTAATGCCGTCGCTCCGCTCAAAAAATGTACATAGTTCCACTACGACTGGTAATCAGTGATGTATAATAAATAGATATTTTACTCTGAACTATCAAGTAGTATCGCGGTGAAACTTACTCGCTAAGAAATTACCTTTTTAATTTCACTAACGCCATGTGATAATTCGCTGTGACAGCGGCCAGCAACACCAACATCGCGGTTTCCGCCACTCACCACAGAACAAACTTCTATATTGTCGTCCACCGATACAAGCGAGCTCGTACAGCTCAGCTCAAAATCATTAGCCGAAGATGATGGGCTGTCTGAAGAAAGGTGATTCGACTTTCGATTATCACTTGAAACCTGACGAAAATTGTTGTTTCCTTTCATGGTAGGGTTTCTTAACCTATACGATGTTCGATCGTCAGTGTCGACATAAGCAACCGAATTTTTTGATCGGCCAACTTTTCCAAACTCCCTAAGTTTCACTTGATCACCGGCAGAACGCCCCTGTGTTGGATATTTGTCGTTTTTACGAAACATTAAATGTTGAGTGCACGCATGGAGTACCTCAGCTACAAAGCTGCTGCTACTAGTGCTTGCGCCTGCAGCGGAAGATGCTGCTCCACCAGACTGAAAATTTATTTGGGTCTTCTCTAAATTCCGACTATCGTTGCGACCGGCTTTTTTATCACCGATCATATACTCACAATAGCTCCGCAGTTCTTTTTTTCGCTTGCCAAATTTTGAGCTAATAGTTTTCTGAATACTATTGTTTCGCTTTGTTGACGAAATTTTTTGCAATGAATTTATATCGGGAGTAGAATCTCGCCAAACATTTCCCGTTACAGCTGGAGGCAGTGAGTGTCGGTGCTCATAGCTTGGTCGGGCGCATTCATGGTAGCCACAATGCCGTTCATGACCCGAGCTAATAGCAGAATCGCCATTATAATAGCTGTCCGACATGAAAAACGACTCAAGATCTTCTGCACTTTGAATTCCAGAAAGCAATAAAGGCATTTTATTCGATCTTTTACGCATTTGACCGCCACGGTCCAGTGCCACTTCGTTACTATAACAATAACTATTAGCTCGCAAATCGGACGCTGAAGACATGTACACATGACTGGTGCGATCAAATCCGACTTCTTGGAAAGTGTAGCTATCTTGAAACAAACGTTCATTCCCATTCACACCCGATCGTATACATGCATCATCGCAGCAGTAGCCACTCGACGACATACTACTACGATTACTCAAGAGATCCAAGATCTGCGGCACCGAGGATCGCAAACTCGAATCATCACCACTACACGCATCACAGTAATTTGGGGTTACGCAACGGGCAGCTGCAACACCATCGTAATGATTACCGCACAGTGACAAGCGGCTATAAGTGGCCCGTTTATTATCGAGCAACGGTGTCGATGTTTGACTAGCCGTCATCTCATTATCAACGAAAGCCGCAGGCGCCAATCCCGCAGCCGAAAATGAGCGAACCGATGGCGGCGGGCCACGAACACGACTGTTATTCATCAAAGAATCGTAGTGCAATATCGTATTGCAATAATTATTATTGCTATACAATTCATCGCATGACTGCAATGGCGATAAACCAGGCAAATGAACAGAAAACTGATGTGATTTTGCTGCGACTGAGCTATTACTATCTTGGTCAAACGATGTCGACGACGCATGGGGCGTTTGGTTGCGACGACAAATTTCGTTGTAACTCGTTGAATGCCGTTTCGGATAGCGTCCGCTTGCTACAGTAGTTCCGCTGCGGCAAGCGCTGCTACTTGTGATACTGGTTTGCGAAACGAAACTCGATTTCATCATCATCTGCAAACATAAACTATTTCAAAGATCATTACGAAATAATAGTAGTAGTAACGAAATGAAAACAGAGTAATATCTGAACTAGCGATTATATATACTAGCTCCACCACAGATGAAGGAGAGAGGTCAAGCGAAAATATTTGGGACTCCCACCAGGAGTCAACAGTCACGAACAAAAGTGCAAGCGTAGACGGACTAAGACGAGGACGGACGCAATTTAGTCTGGACTGGGACAGACGCAATTCCGTCCGTTTTTAGTGCGGTTAGTTTTGTCCGTGACTGTAGTCCTGCTCTCAGCTGACTCATAATCAGTAGCCCAATAGAGCGAGCAGAAAATACTTCTTGTAACTATACTATTATGGACTTGGAATAAAACACAGCTATATTTCAGCTACATGCACAATGCATTATACCGATAGCACTGTCCATGTCCTTTATGTTACTTGCAAATTTTACTGTTTACGAATTAACATATTTTCATACTGTGTCTAGCTATTTTCTGTTATCTACTGTGTGGGTATATGTTTAGATTTGTAGTTGATGTGTGTTGGAGACAGGATCGGGTCTAGACTTTCATACCTGAAACGACCCGATTGTATTCTCTCAACATATTTTATACGCGCAGGGCAAAATATATTTGTTCGCGTTCCCGGATATGTTACACTGTACTTTATTTATAGCACATGTAATAGACAAGCATTTTCATTCATTTCAGCTAAATAGACCAAAGCTTTAGTTGGGATTGTACGAAAGTCTGTACTACAGTGGGTAGAAGATTATGTCCATTATTCAACTCGGAATTGAACCGACCAAAATTTGGGTCTATCACAACGCCTGACCCGACCTGACTGTGGTCTCTAGTGCGTACATATTGCGAGAAAGCATATTATTATTTCAAGTTATTATTGTTGAATTCAGTTAGAAAGCCTTCACTATATACTATGTGTACCGAACGTTTCGTGTTCTAAACGTCGGTTGCTAATGTATTTCTGAGCAGACGGCTATGTGTGAATCCCTAGACAATATATCAAAGATAAATCGTGTATCTTATCTTCAAATATTTTATTATGCTAACTGCTAACCATTTATTTACGGTATATCGTCATTTTCCGGACACCATAGTTAGACTGGGAACCTCTACTGCCTCTTGGGTTAATTTACATTGTTCGCCTCTCGGCTCGGTTCACCACGTACTTTCGAAGATGTACGGGAAAACAAATACACCAGCCTGTTACTGTGTCAGAATCGACAGTGCTTAGGAGGGATAATATGGCTATATTAACAACAGAGATAAAAACACATCTCCGCTTGCGTAGCTTCTTAATATCATAGTATTTATCCCAGTATCAGTTTAGCTGCTAAGCTTAAACGTTAAGCTACAACAGCCACAATAACGAAACGCAGGCACTAGGCTGAAATACAGCACGAAAATATATACATAAGCAATCCATAGTATCCTGACAAATAACACATCATCGATAATTCCTGTAAGGAAAAATAACAATCCCTTCACTTTTCAGGCACTTAAGTTGCTGTCAAAAGCGTTTATACAACTGTTATCAATGGTTTTACAATTTGTATAAAAATACGTTGCGTTATTGACCATGAATAAAAACGCAGCATCATATCCATCCTAGTCTTGTGTGAAATACATGTCGATGACGTGTTAAAGTTTACAAACGCAAAACAAAGATTCATTGGCAAATATGGCCAGATATAACATTATAATAATATTGTACATATTTGAAGTCCGATACCTCAGCCTCATTCGCTGCTAGTTATTAAAAAATAACATGCATAAGGTACATCCACAGTCACAGAAGCCGAACGTTTTACGGTCTCAATTTGAACCAAATCAACTATGCGCGATAAAAGTTAAAGTAGTTTCCACTAACATTCCTATTTTGCAATAACCGATGTGAAATCCATATCCGATGTTACGGAATAAATAGGAAATTTAATTGGGTTCATCGCTAGCTCGGAACTTGGCGATTTCAAATCAGATAATAACAGTTTCATAATAATGTTTGGTCCTAGATTTGTCTATGTTCACGAAATTTAATGTAAATGTGTCGTCATTAACGACACGGCCCTACTGTTTACCAACTATTGTTCGCGAAAACCCATTTTTAATTCAAATTTGACAAAAAATTTTTCGCGAACAAATTTGTTATACGAAAACACAAAATAGCTTCTTTCGACTGATTATAAACTGTTTCATAACTAAAATTTTTGCAAAATAACAAAATTGAATGGTTAGCGGTGTCACCTCAATATTAGTTACGCATTACAACATAATAGAGATATTACACAGTTTAAATGTTCACAACAAAATTTGATCAAATATATTAACAGCTAAATTTGTTTGTTACAACAAAATTTGATCAAATATATTAACAGCTAAATTTAAATGTTTGTTAAAACAAAATTAAATCATATAAAATTTTTGCGATTAAATCATCATTTGAGGCATAGAGGTAGTGAATTTTTCTATTGACGACAGAATAACGTACTTAACGGCCAACAATAATTTCTAAACAAAAGCAGGTGATATTTTGCTGAAAGATAAAAAGTTTCTAAAAAACCCTAAAATCACCAATAACAACACAAAAACGCTAGTCTAACCCGTATCATCAAGTAAATCCCACTCATTAGACCAGTTTTAACAGGGTACTCCTTCATTTGTGTGACCCAAGGAAAACATTTTTTCACTTATATCTCAAAACATAGGCTTTATATCAAAAATGTCGCATATCTTTTGTATTAACTTGAAAGAGATGTACAAATTTAATGACTAACACTTTTTTGCCAGACTGGTCGATAAGGAGACAAAACGGGGTCGCAAAAGCGGCGATTTTAAACATTTATGTATCATAATATGAACATATTAAGTTTAAGCATTTTACAATCATGAAAAAGTATTATGTGGTCCGAGGCTACTAGGTAGAGATCATTTATTTGACTGTAATTGTGATCGTTGTACACCGTGCAAGGTTTCGCGGTGACCAATCTAATGCTGTACTTTGTTACATATGAGATTAGAAAGGTTTTCAAAGATGCTGAAAACGATGGAGTGATTTATCCGCGCGTCGTGTCTGTGACCGATTTAGCCTTTTCGCAATGGCACTGCCTCTCCAGGCCTTTACCCTCCCCGTCAGAACCGTGCGAGATTTGGTGATATTCAATGTAATGCTAAAATTTGTTGAATCTATGGTTAAAAGGTTTTCAAGGTTAC
The DNA here is from genome assembly GCA_030248225.1 of Trileptium ribeirensis. Classification (NCBI taxonomy): domain Eukaryota; kingdom Metazoa; phylum Nematoda; class Enoplea; order Enoplida; family Thoracostomopsidae; genus Trileptium; species Trileptium ribeirensis. The sequence continues at coordinate 25,735 of JASANE010009693.1, read as the reverse complement.
TGATATCGATGAAGTAATATGAACGTGCCTGAAAACGTTATACCCTATACCCTTTTTTGTAATGGTGCTTTATCTCCTGGGAGCCCTTAGGATATCCAAGATCACGCGGTTTTCAATCTATTGTTATAATTTGATGCATGTATCATTATAAAGATTTTCGAGGATAGTGATTCATTTAAAAGTATCCTTGACCGATATCGACTTTTGGAAATAGAACTGTAGTCACTGAGACCCCTTGAACTAGGCATGATTTTGTGGTTTTCAATTTCATGCTATAATCTGTTCCATCAGTGTTGATAAAGGTTGGCCAGCTGTCGGAAAAGAAGGAGTGACTCATTTGAACGTATCGGTGACTATAAATGGCGTTCACTCGCAGCGCCCTGGTGGGTTGACCCACCTTCGAGTTACAGTTAGCTATACAACAGTATTGTCAGTTCCTCTTGACTCGACGTGGTCCATTCAGAAAATGGTAATTTTGGCCATTTTTCAAAATTTTTCTATTTTTCGGTTTACAGTGTTTAACCGGTATCGACAATTTACGAAACAAAATTATTCTCCATAGATATATAATTTTATACACCAGCATTTATCTATAACGGGAAGCTGAAAATTTGTCAGGACCCTGTACAAATGTAACTGTATTTAAAAAACGTTCGTAACTCATTGTTAACCCGAAAAAACTTTCGTGTAAACTCAACTATACAGTTAAAATGGTACATCTAGTTACACATTTAACTAGGGACAATTTAAAGAGGCACAAACATTGTTTTCTTTCACAGGATACATGACTACAATCGCAAATTATAAAATACGAATATTTCTGCAAATGGCACAAATTCATTCGTCACAAATTCAAAGCATTACTACACTACACATGCAAACCCAGGATTATACCGAATATGTAAATATTTGCAACAATGCCAAATTGCAAAATGTTTGGTACATTTCTATATAATAAATAATGAGAATGTATGCACTTGCATGACTGGTCCGGGCTAGTCTGAAAAATTGGCTCAGGTTGCAACACTACATTTATGGATAGGCATGTGGTCGATGTATGGGGGCCGAAGTATATACAGTACGCGCCAGAAATGACTGTCACTTTTCCAACGAGCGAGCAGTGTATAAACATATCCAAAAACTTTTCCTATGAAACCCAAGCAAGGTTCCAGAGCGTCGCGCACTTTGTTGTCCACCGGAGGCAAGTACTTCAACGATTCACTTGGTCCAACGTTACAAAATGATACGTTTCCTCAAACAACGAGTAATTTTTCATTACTAACCCTATTTCCGAAAATAAAATAGCCTCTAAAATCAAAAGCAAAGAAAAATAATATACATAGAAATGTAAAACATAAAATAAACATTAATGACATGCAGACGTGCTCCACAGCTACAGCAGTATATATGTTGGCTGTACATAAACGATTAACATGCAAATAAACGAAAAGCTCAGGATTGTAAAAAAATAGGCGCTTTTTCAATGCATGCCTAGTTTAACTCAAACTATATTATATGCAGCTCTTCGGACTCAGGATCAAATTATTATCATGCTAGCATATTCTACTACAGATTCAAAATTCCAATGTATCTACATAATTCCTGTGAAAAACGGCCTAATACAAATCACAAAACGTCATATTCTGCAGTAATCTCCAATATATTCCAGCACTAACAGTCATATCTTAAATGCGACGCATTAAGCAACTGACTTTGAAGGTATATACATTCTTATATTTCTTTGGTGATCTGCTATAACTAAGTCAATTTGGAACACTTTGGTAAACGATTTTATATCTCCCTCGAATCATCAAAAAGAAGAAAGTGTTTGAAATGTGCAAATCCCATTTTTACGAAAAAAAATTGTATAGGAGTCATTTTTGACTTGTTCAACAAAATAACAATCTTGAATATTCAAAATTTCTAAATCTCAAGTTTTGAGGTATATATTCTTTAAACATTAGTCCGTGCGTGTTCCTCGATCTGTCCTCCACTCGGCCGAAACCACAACATTCAACAAAGTTCAAAAATTTCGACATCACTAAATTTATGTTTCGTGTATTCAAAATGTTTTTAAACATTAATTACCACTATTTCTAATGCTAAAACGTTATATGCAGAACCGTCCACAGCTATTTCGGAAATCTCCGCTGGCTCCATTACAGCTATACCGGCAGTGAAATAAACAAGAAATAATCAAGGTCATTATTCATTGTGTACATAATATCGCTTAACCCTATCATACACAATAAAATTTGTTTTACGGCTCCGCTACTACACACAGAAACAATTTTGCTAAGCTCCATGTCCATATTCACTTTGGAAAACAGATAGAAAAAAATTAGCTATTGCACGATAGACCCCATCTCCATCTAAGTTTCGCCATAAAATTTATTTAATGCGCAAAATTGATAAAAACATTACACGACAACCAGCTTGTGGTCTTACATCGATATCCTACAATGTCTTCAAAATCCAAAAAAACTTTAACACTGGTATACAGTAAAATAGAGATGTATATAGACGGAAATCCAAGGATACCGGGATCAAGACCCCGTAAGAAAGCTGATCTTTGGAGCATAAAAGATGCCCAGCACAAAATTAAACGAGACCAAATAATGAAATTCATGGAGCTTAAAAAGAAAAACTGATTTCAAGGTGGCTATCGGGATTGAATTTCAGGAGAATCAAGGAGCGTGGAATATGTTTCCGAGCAATCATCCAGGAAGAATCGGTCATTTCTGAAGAGCTCTGTAAAATATCCAGCTTAATATAATATTTATATAAACAGAATACTTTGTATGCAACACCAGGAAACGTGTTACGACTACCACGGCGAACGATTATATCAAATTTACCTTTTCGATCCGTATCATAACACATACTTTAACCAAACCAAACAATATTATAGCAACTATATTTTAATAAAAGTGGTCCGCACGCACGTATGTAACAATGTTCTGATTGACAAGGGCGTAGCTAAGGACTGGGCCCTACACTTTTTGCTGACAAACGTTAATAACTTAACAGGTGGGGCTAATATAACCCCCGCTTTTGAAGAACTTGTAACGCCCCTACTGACACGTTAATTTTCGAGAATAAATTTTGAAAAAATTCTGAAACCCCGCAACAATAAACGGGCATTTGGGTTTGAACAGATAATCCATATTTTGGTAACAAAAATGAGCTTGTTTTAACACAGAAAAAATAGCTGAACCCAAAATTCTGTGGAAAATATTAGTTATTATTGTCTGGTAGCCAATGGTTTTGATCACGCCAAAATGACTTGTTCGCTCGACGTTTTGGTCGATATTCGTTCGAAAAACTATAAATTTTGTTCGAAATGTGTTCGGATCCTGTTTGAGATTTTGAGAACGCTTTCTTAACGTTGTTGACAGAGGTGACCGACGTTTGTAAATAGCTGTCAGGGTATATAAACTTTGTAAGAAAAATTGGATTAGATTTAATAAAATTGAAGGAATTAATATGCTGCGTTAGTATCAACAAACAAAAACGTAACACTGTGCGCAAATACACGAAATACAAAATAGTGCGCAATGAAACAAAACTATTGTTTTGGCAAAATTAGTGATTTATTACGTAATGCAATAATTAGTGAAGACCAAGTAAACTTATACATTGTTCCTGGCATTTTGAGACAAAATATTGTTAATTGAAGACCTCCACACATAAAAAAAATGGCGTGGAACTACTATATTACTGTTTTAAAAGAAGTTGAAGAAAAACATTTTGACAAATTTTGTAACCGGTTATTATAATTAAATAACCGTACCGGTCTTCTTTTATAAACAAATTAACACAAAAATATTTCTCAAAAAGACGAATCCGTCCTAGTCAATCTTACTTCTTGAGACCAACGATTGTTTGCTTCATCGGTTGTCGAATAGCCTGAATCTCCAGTGAGCGTATGCACAGCTCTATAATCGCGTCCGATTTTGTTAATGTCGCGGGAATAAATCATTTTGTTAGTCGGTTTCCTAAAACAACCTTTTTAATAAAATCAAAAACAGAAGCTGTGGAATAAATTAAGTTAAACGAGAAATTACCACGAGGAGCAAAGGTTAGTCTATATTCCATCTAGATGTAAATCACGTAAGAAGCAAAAACTGAAGACATACCGGTGTAAGGAACTTCCTGGAATAGTAATAAACACCAGATTCACAATCACCACGGCGAGATGTGGCATATGCACCAACATTATAGCGTTACACTAATTATTCATTGAAAAACGAGCAATTTTTGTTTGAAAATGCCAAAAATAGGCTAATACGCTAAACTAATTACGTAATTACCAATTAGCTAAAACAAATTTTGACAAAATATTTTATGCCTTGCACCTCACGATATTAGGCCATTCAAACAAAAAAAATTAAATCGCCCCAGTAGTTATTGAGGAAGTCAACTGACGAATGGATAGACGGTACCGATTTACCCATCTGACGAAAACAAAAATGCTTCGCTTCGCTCCGCTCAATAACCGTAATTTACTTACATTCCACTGGCAATGCCAACACCGTCATGATTGATATGGTCATGTGTTCGATACGACACACCGTCCGATTGCTGCAGCTGCTTCGGATTGCTTTCAGTCAACCCATTGACGTTACCACCAATGCGACGGATATCATGGTTATTGACAGCGTTGCGTCGTTTTATACGGCGGGCGACTTCACACTCCAAATATCGAAACATATGCAGCCAACCTTTTTGACAATGCTATAAAAACAAAATACGACGTAAAGCACCTGCAGAATGCTGTCTGTATACTGCTCAAGTTTCCGAAGTTTGCAAGGTTAATATGTATTTATTTGGCGTAACATCACTTTGCATGAAACTGTAACCATCCTAGTTTTTAAAAGTAATCTGCTATACAACTCTGGATAAAAAGCACCTACGCGACTGTCCGCTCGGCTGATATCCCTGGCATTTGCATAACGTCAGCGAACATAGAGTCAAGGGGTCAAGCTTGCGGTACACAGTGCTCGGACCGGTTAGAGAAAATTTCAGAGGACATCTTCTCCGAAAATAGAGGACATCTAATAAGCCAAATTATGACCAATAATTCAACGCTACAACCCACCTTTTACTTTTTTGGCTTCTTTTCAATAAGATTGAGCTCGATTGAGCTGGTTGAGGCGATATTTCCTCGACCTCGGTTATTTGAGTGCGATTTGGTTTTGTTCTCGTTGGCTTTCCGCATATCATCCTTGGCTTTATCGTATTTGCTCTTAGCTGATCGGAAACAGTTCATCATGCCAGGTGTGACGACTAGTTTGCTCACCTGGTTCCCGCAGCTGCGACAAATGTAGTCTTTTACAATACGCTGAGAAATAATGGACAGTTCAGATAGCGACATACGCTTTTTGGAGAGAATATCGGTGTTCACAGAAAACCCCCTCTCCAAACTAGCTTGTCCATGAGAGAAAAGCAGCGACATTTTGACAACTCGCGCGAGGTTGGCGAGCAACGGCGACCCGTCCTCTGCGTGTAGCTTGAGGACTCGATTCCAAAAACTGTCAACCCTTTCACTCTCTCTATATTCCGTGTCAGACGATTGGAAAATTCGCCACTCGTCTCTAGCGGCATCCACTTGAGTCAGCGAAAGTTTTCTGGGAGCGGCGTGATGCAAAGCTATAGCAATTCTTCCAATAAAATCGGGACCACATAACTGTTTCAGCGAAGGGTTCAAACAGCGCATGTCGCGCAATATAGCATTGTTAAGGGGTAAGGATTTCTGTAGGTGGCCGTTGTAGATTACTGTTATGTTACCAGATATACTATTTATCTGAAATGTAATAGGACACAAATCAGAGCAAATACAGATGGCACACAAACAACAGTATATTTGTGACAGCTTACAACAGTACATATACATATATAGTGTGTGTGACAACTGCATTTACAAACAATTAGTGTCATTCTACAATTCAGATATATAGTATATATGGAAACAACAGTTATTCATGTAGATGGAAAGTAGGATCCCTTCGGGTTGATCGATAGATTTTGAGACCTGAAATGCAATGTTTTGACGTTAATGAGTCTTAAGACTCGTGAAGCGAGGCTGGATGCTTGATAAATATGCCACATTTTGCAAAATTCTAGCTTTGCCACCAAATTCACAAAACATTATTTCCAAAATTCGTCCGTCCAAAAATAGAGGACAATAGAGGACAAAACATCGAAATAGAGGACAATAGAGGACGCTTCTGAAAATAGAGGACAAATAGAGGAATAGAGGACGAATCCGAGGTCTAGGTACAATATTGACGGTGCGGTGCCACGACAACCGAATCAAACAAGGATATCGGTGGCAAATTCATAAAAAATTAACGTCTTCGACGACAGACTATACAACTTCGATATACTGCACTTTAAGTAAAAGTATGAAATCATTATAATTCTGAGCGGCAAAATAGCGCATTTTAATTGTGACAACATAAATTTCTTTATCACGTTGAACAGAGTGGCGTCAGCAAAGTAATACATACAATTTTAAGCTAACATAACAAGTTCCAAGATATCAGAATGTCGACTAAACTTGTTTTCCACTATCGAATCTTAAACAAAACAGTTGATGCTAAGTGTTATCTGTTTTTTGAACATATTTTTATATAAGTAATAAATACAATTTTAAGCTAACGTGACAAGTTCCATGATATCAGAATTTCGACAAAATCAGCATGAGCCTTATTTTTTGTTTTTCCAAAATCAAATCTTAAGGCGTGTTCACATGCTCAAACTTTTTGCTCAAATTTTGAACACAAAATTTGAGCTCAAAATTTGATGGTGATTTTTAATTAAAAATTGCGATATTTTAAAATTTGTGATTAATATTTGAGGTCAAACTTTTTCAGGCAATACATCTCGTCTATGATTGGCTACAGGAATATTCATGAAAAGTTTGAACACCGTTCACACGTTCAAACTTGATAAAAATGCAAAAAGGATGCTTTCAAATTTTGATCAAAATCTGAGCTCAAATTTTGACTAAAATTTGAGCAAAAAGTTTGAGCGTGTGAACACACCTTAAATCAAACCAGTACAATATTGCTCTTTCTGGAGAGACAAACAGAATAAAGTTCCAAGGCAACCAAACAAAGGAAAAAGATTAACTCAACAAACTGCCCTGTGAAATGCAAGTAGGACATGTAATTTCAGTAGAAATTTTTCACCTTGACCTTGCAGGAGTTTGTTAACAAGACAAAGTCAGATCGATGCTAGTAACAGCTATTTCACCCATTCAGAAGTCTGCGGTTCATGCCTGAATTAAACCGGTCCAACTCGGTAACAGAGTATGGATTATTTAGAAGTACTTAGCTGTAAGCATGGTTAACAAATTGCATTAAGAAAAAGCGAATGTGCTTGTAATCTACGTAAATCAGTCTAGATTCAAGTAAAGTAAAATAATCTGCAAACCAGCAAGAAATTACGAGGTTGGTAATGAAATGTTTTTATTGAAACTGTGCGAGCAATATCGCAGTTTGTCTCATTTTTATAGCATTCTGATCCAAGTCATTATCATCCTCTAGCTGAGGGGAATGGTTGCCAACGCTAGCATAAATATTGTCGCTGACCACTGATCAGAAAATTAGTCTATACTGTCTTTTAGAACCATATAAAACAATAACTTCATGTTTTCTACGGAATAGCAGGCAACAAAAGTATGTCTAGTAAAGGGAGACGATTGGAAACAGAGCCAAACAGCTTAGTCTTCGCTCCATATGTTACAAGCATACTGTTTGGAGCAATTTACGCAAGATTGTATAATGGAATGTATTTTTCACTCTGGGTGTACAAGAAACGACACATTGATAAATAAATAAACGTTATTAGCTTCCTCAGTCTCTTCAAAGTTCCAGAGAGGCAATAATGTCATCGCAATACATTCAGTTTAATGCAACATTTGTTTTACTACATTTCAAATCCACTGTACTTTCATTTTTTCCTTCATCTGTTTTGCCATATATATATAAGTTTCGAAGACCAGATTCCAGTTCCGGTTTAAAACGTTTGTGAAAACACAGTAGACCATTAGTAATATTATAATCATCGAACAAAACGATTCTCCTAATTTACATGATGAGCAACAACTGATATAAAACTGGCGGACTTCGGGATCAGGACTCCCCTATACATTGGTTGGGAAGGGGATGGGGTTCGTCGTAGGAATTGACTTCAAACTTTTGTTAAAACGGTGTGCCATATTTCTTTATTTTGCTAAATTTCTATATTTTTGCCAAATAATGCTAATTTTTTTAAAAATTTTGCCAAAAGTCACAAAATTTTCCACGCGGTTCTGGACGCAGGGACAGTGAGGGGAGTCGCTTAATGTGGCTTGAAGCGGTTAGGGAGTCCGACCGTCAGAACGATTAATCACCTACCTCACACAAACATTTACGTAACCGAGTCTAACAAATCTCAACTCTGGACTCTCTAAACAAAAAATCTAGTTTTACGCCTATATATGCAAGTTTTGCGGCAACATCAGCCCGCAGAACATGCAACATTGAAAATATCACAAAACCAAAACGTCCATCTTCGGAAATGGGTATATTTTTGTTCAACAAATCGTGAAGAATCTATCCACACGTGGCTGATCTAGCATTTTTTACGAACGGACAAAGAGTTTTTCACTCTTACTCAAACTTCACTCTCGGACAGAACCCACAAACCCGTGTTTAATACTACATCGCTACAAGTGATTATCAAGTTATTAATACTAGCAGTTAGCGTATAATTATGTATTAGTTTTTTATACATGTTTCCAGTGAATGAAATAAAACAACGCAAACCAGCACAAATATCAGGGAAAACGAACATTAATTATAGATGACAAACCAACCTATCCAGGGAAAATGTGCCTTGAAAACATAAATGTACAAATATTTCCAGTACGAAATACTTAAACGCAAGTAATACACCTACCCGCGCTGGAGGCGAAACCAAAGGATTATCGTGGAGTTTAAATTCAATTAAGGATGTCATGCGACGTAGATCCGCGTACAGAGTTGATATTTTATTACTCGAAATATCCAGCTTTTGCAAATTGAGCTTGCACAGTTCTGAAATAATAAAACTAATAACGATATAATAACAATTTGATCCAGGCTGGGCATGAATCACAACTTCGACAACCTACATAGCAACAACGTAAACACTGTCCCCACATAAAACATGAAAATTCCCTTATTTCAGCCACTTTCCATTTCAAAATTACAGCAATAGTACAGATACTCTATATATGCAAAGGTCATAATTCTAATGCCGAAATGACATTTTTGACACAAACTGTGGAATACATTTTTTGTTCCCATCATACTAAATTTTGTCCAATTTGAAATACTACTTGTACGAAAATTCGTTCTTAAATTACTGAAATTGTAAATTATATGGAAAAGCAATAAATTACATCGATAAAATAGATAAAAGCGACAACACAGCGACAATAACAAAAATTGTGTACCGTCGCGAAAAAAACTCATGAAAATTTTTTGCTAATTATGTTAGGATTCACTATTTTCAAACAAGAAATTGCAATTAATTCGATATCCACGCAGTTACTAGTGGAAATTTCGAGGAATAAAATCAAACATGATCATCCTTTATTTTCATTTGATTCTAATGTTTCAGAATGATCGAAGTTTAGATGACTTATTGGCGATATCCAATTTTTGGGTGTTCGGTATATTTAAATTTTCTGAAATCACCATTACTGGAAAAAATTTTGTGTATTCCTACTGAGCGTGATATTTTGAGTATATACAACGGTACCCAATTTGACACCCTGAAAACATTTTTAAATTTTTCGGCCCTAATTACCAAGGACCTGAAATCGATCACGCCAGGGTGGGTACTAATGGATCGCCTTGACGGAATCGAGCGGTATTAATTGTGGAGCCATACGCTCAGTAGTTACCCAAATAATCCCAAAAAACTTAAATATCACATCTAAACCAAAACCAGTAACCGTGGTAGCCTAGGCTGTTCATTCGAACAGCTTTCTATGGTGGTTTGGTGTGCTTGGGTTTTTCCGGTTCTTGTCCGCCTCTTTTTTCTTTTTGTCGAGCCCCTCTTTTTTTTAAGTTTTTTTTGGCGCTTTTCCTCCTCCTTCTTTTCTTCTTTCTTTTTTTCTTTTTTCTTTCCACTCTCCGTTGTGAGGGGGGGAGAGAGGGACAAGAGAGGTGTGTTTGCGCGCTTGGTTGTTGGGTTCGTGGGGTGGGGAGTTTTTTGCTCTGTGTCCCGACTTTTGTCTAATACTCTTGCTTCCTCGTCTCTTTAGTTTAGAAGGAGTTATTTTTTCCCTCTCTGTTTGTCTTTTTAATGTTGAAGTTTATTTCATCATTTTCATCTCCTCCTTTCTTTTCTTCTCTCTTCTATTTTCTATATATATCTATAAAAACTATATTCTGTTTCCGGTTCCGTTTTAATGGATGGTTTCGGTTCTGTTTCGGTTCCGGTAAATTTCGGTTCCGGTTATTCCCTGCTTTCTATGTATCTTTTTTATTTCTAATTACATTCCTTTTAGACAAATCATAATGACTGGTCGACCTCGTAATCTGCAATTCTATAGCGTCCCCGTCAACGCCGTCCTACTTCCCAGCTAGTTACCCGGCATCAACAGAACTTTCATTCGAATCGCATCTGCCACTACCCCCATTTCAAGTTTAGAACTGTTACCCCGCCGCCGGTTTATTATTACCTAAAATATGTGTTAACGAGCATCACCGCCATCTAGGTAAGCATGGCGAAGCTACCAGGTATGAGACAATTTATACCTATGAATACACTTGCTATCAACAATTCAAACACAATACGCTCGGCATCATGATTGCTCAAATCCACAATCGCTGCCCACATTAAAGGTAAATATCCTTTTTATAACTAACTTTTAGATACATCTTGAGAGGATATTCATGCTCACCACATCAGACCTACATATTGATTTTCCCAGCTTTCTAACATGTTTATTTATTGAAAATATAGCAAATATAACGCCTCTCTTATATACAACGATCCCAGTATAACATAACGCAGACATTGTAGTTAAATTTTGGCACCTCCGTCGCGCTCAGCACCCCATACTTACCATATAAAGTTATTTCCCGGCTTCTTACACTGCTACAGCCTGAATTTTCGGCGACCTATATTCTGTCAGTTTTGACACAATTATTGTTTCTTGCATCAAATAGCATGGTCCCCTGGGCTCTCTATTCACTGAAAACCTTTCCAGGGGGCATGGAGCAACCCACTCCCCTGGTTCCGATTTTGGCAGATGGCATTTTGCAAAAAAATGGTTAAAAATCAAGTCAGAAACACTGCCAAAACGCTTGTGAAAAAGCGAATTTGAAGCAAATTTTGATAAAATAAGAGAAATTTTTGGCTTCAGAACGGAATTTTAATACAAATTTTGATCAATTTTTTTGTACTTTGGACCGATTGGAAACAAAAAAATTTTCAAAAGATGCGATGAACCGGGGGAGCCCTAAATTTTGCCAGGGGGCATGAACTGGGGGCACATGTTCTGAACCAGGGGGCACCAAAAAATACCAGGCCCCCAAATTTGGAGAGCCCAGGTCCCCCGCAGACAGAACTTAGTAACGCTAGAGCCAAACCATATCCATATTTGAAAACTACGAGCTTTTTACGCAGGTTGACCAAATCCAGTAAATTCATATATCCAATGTCGAGTTAAGACCAAAATTCAAAAAAAAATAATTGAGATGTTGCCGTTTTCCGCCTCCCTCAACTTTACGAGGTCATGGCGAGTCCCCTTTAGAGATAGTGCCTCAAAACCTTTTCCAGTAGATTCCGCGTCAAAAGTTATCCTCAGGAAGGAGGTACGCTGTATGGACGATTTTAAGGTATGGTTTAGACGCTTAAATACAGAAAAATGCACCTATTACCCGTTTTTAAACCAATTACAAACCGAGAATAATAGACCACAATCAAGCATGGCTGAAATGGGCGCCCTGATTTAAAAGAGGTTGGGTATGAGATGATTACGGGTCCGGATACTACGGGGCAATGGCTGAAAAGATGGTGTGACCCCTTCCCTGAATTCATCCCAAGAGAACAGGGCCGACTAATTTATTTACACATACAACAAGATTTTATATTATACGCATCTGTATCTTTAATTATTACCATAAGGCAGTTCGATGAGCAAATTCTGCCGTACGTCAAGTACCCGTAGTTGATACAAATCCCCAATTTGCAAGACCAACGCAGACAATCGATTACAACTCAAATCCTGAAACAAAATCCCAAGTGTTATAACAGAGTAATGACTAGGGCAAAACATATTATTTCAGGTGTTTCTGCAATGCACTTATTTAAAACTACGTTACTTAAGAGTTCTAGATAATTTTTGATCTGTTGTAGATAGACTTGTAACCGTGAAACTTGAAACAGTGACGTTAAATGAATGTAGCGTGCACCTAATGAATTTTTATGTCAAATTATTACGGCTAAAATTTCAGCAATATGTATTAATACTTTAAAAACGAATTGGCTTAACACACATTATTTTTGGTGTTCAAAGAAAGATGCCACCACCAGTATACAGTATCCGTATTCGTTCACAGAGCAATTTCGGGGGTAGACCTGGTTTATCAAGGATGGATTGAATTCAAGACAGCCGAGATATTAAGGAAAACACTTAAAATGGGTGGAATAGCAATAATAAAATATGTATTAACAACATATTAATACTCAATTGCCTTCATGCATCAGACCACTCCGAAATAAAACCAAATGCTTAAACTAACGTAACCGTTCAGCAGATCACAAAATAATTAACCGATAGCATAAAAGGATGCGCCATTCAATCTGGAAAAACCCTATGTCGCCGAAATGGAAGTATTGCGAGATGTACTTGCGACAGCCTTATTACCAAAGACCTTGCTCATGTCAAACATGAATGCGGCTCGGCGCAATGGAGCACCCATTTCTCAACAGGTCGTGGCGCATCGTATGCAAAAGCGGCAACTCGTATACACTGGGACAGGCCACGAGGGATGATCGTGACGTCCTGTTGTCGTGCTTTAAGTCAAGTCAGGTCAAAGTGCAAAAGTGAGATATCAGAAATCAAAGATGCCAAAATAACGGCTGGAATATTCCTTAAAGCAAAATTTGAATTTCACAAAAGTTTTTCAAATGTTTTGAGCACAAAAATGTTAACTTCCAATTATTACCAATTCAGTAATTGTCGGCGCCAACTTGCTAATCTCCGGCGGCAAAGTATCAATTTTATTGTGGCTCAATAAAAGAACTTCGACTGGCAACTGACATAGCGACCGTGGAAACGATGTTAGATGATTTCGGCTAAAACATATACGAAAACCACGAAATACATTGTTTTAGACGAGCGAACACGTTTGGGAGGAGCCTGTTAATTACTAATGTCCCTTCGTAGCTTAACTTAAGAATTTCTACTATCGAGAGCCATAGATTTGAGGGTGCTGAAGGCCCCTTGTCTACGCTCCCAATACTAGATACGAAAATAAAACAACGTGTTCCGGTAGCGGATTTGGCAAAATACAAAAGCCATAATAAATTCAGAAGTTTACAAACTTTTCTGCACCAATTACGGATCAAAAATACTAGTTTACATAATCAATTTCCTTTCACACAAACAAAGCTTCGCACTCCACATAGGGTAAATTTTTGTTTCCCCAGGTCAATCCTACTGCATCACCAGGTATTTTGAGATGACGTCTCAAATTCCTAACAAAATGGGTATCTGACACGGCAGTACGGTTTTGTTTCACATAACTTGGCGGAAATTACCCCAGGTATTTCCAGTTTCCCCAAAATTAGAGATTGGGCCCACAGTTGAAAGACCCAAATAAATTTTTGGTATCGCGGAGATGTCATCAAAAAATAATTTCAACTGAAACTGTCCTGTAATATATACATCCCACATGATTTTTTCATGGGAACTCTGTACAATTTTTCATCTTAACCTTAGCAAAAACATCAGATGTGTGCTTAGGCATGTTAATTTTTCGACTTCAAACGCTACTGTGACCGTATGTTCAAAATGACATTCAACAAATAAGTATGCATTGCAGAATATAGATAAATTACTTACAAGTATTTAAGATGGAGTTTGCAAACTTTAACATGCCACCGCAATATAAGTAATCCAATGTTCGTTACATTGCGGCAAGCTTGTCACACCAGCTTTTCTAATTTTTGAAAATCCATATATACTAAAGTTATGCACCATACATGCAACGCAACCAGGAACTTATCTCAATTACAACACAGCTGTTTAGAAAGTAGAACATAGTGTAATATTCTTTCAGTAAATTCATATGAATAACATGTAACAGTCGTGTTTAGAAAATTCAAGGCGAGAGAAAACGGAACGACTTGTATAGACTACATTCAGTTTAGCGTAGTTTGCGAAGGGATATACAGTATAAGCAATTTTCTTCATGCAAACGGATTGCGAAAACACGAAAAATTACATGACTATCGATAAAATTTTTCAGTGTGACGTAGTTTACAAAGGTATAAATAGTAAAAACAATATCCTGCAGCAAACGGAATGCGAAAACCCGAGAAACTACATGACTATCGAAAAATCTTTCAGTCTGACGTAGTTTACGGAGTGATAAATAGTAAAAGTAATTTTTTCATGCAAACGGATTGCGAAATCACGAGGAACTACATGACTATCTATAAAATTTTTCAGCTTGACGTAGTTTACGGAGGGATAAATAGTAAAAGTAATTTTTTCATGCAAACGGATTGCGAAAACCCGAGAAACTACATGACTATCGAAAAATCTTTCAGTCTGACGTAGTTTACGGAGGGATAAATAGTAAAAGTAATTTTTTCATGCAAACGGATTGCGAAAACCCGAGAAACTACATGACTATCGAAAAATCTTTCAGTCTGACGTAGTTTACGGAGGGATAAATAGTAAAAGTAATTTTTTCATGCAAACGGATTGCGAAAACCCGAGAAACTACATGACTATCGAAAAATCTTTCAGTCTGACGTAGTTTACGAAGGGATAAATAGTAAAAGCAATTTTCTTAAGATTTTTTAGCTTTTTCAACATCGTCTAAGTCCCAGATCATGGGAATGCATTAAGGGTAACGTAACAGTTAGTTTCAACACGAACAAACCTACAGTGCTTTTATTTCTTTATTTGTTTTACTATATACGAATAGGTACAGAACTGGTTCCGAATCGGCTTAGAATCTAAATTTCCAGTTCCGGTTATTCCCTGCAATACATAGATCCTGAAAATCAAGTTCTGGTTATAGATTTTGGCAGTTTCAGTTATTCACTATTATATATACATAAGCAAGTATGGAATATAAATGAATTCTTCTTGATATTAATTTCCACAAAAATTTTATGAAAATTTTTATGGAAATCCACGAAACAATTTTCACTTATAACATTTTGAGATGCATGCAGTGCCACTAGCTAACTGTTAACTGTGTGTCATTGTCACGTTTTTGTACTCATTTGCAGTGAATCAAAATTGACTAGTTTGCGTATATCTGCTAGCTTAATACGTTAATGCTATGCATCATCGTCGCCGCAGGAGCAGTGCCCAATGGAAATGGTCGCAACCAGCCAAGGGCAAGACTTCGACAATTACATCCATAGGAACTTGAGTTTAGTTTCCCGTAATAATCTAGGGTATTAGACGTATTCCCAGCCAAGAAGCCAAAAACATTGTAAGGCTATTGAATGATTTCCATTCTGTGGTGACGACCTGTAGCCACTGAACAAAAGATAGCACACTTGTGTTCGACTGACAATTGCATAATGTAAAATAATTCGCCTAGAAATAATTAAGAGTGTTTTAGTGTAAACATGCAGTAGTTTGGTTTGTACCATGCACTACACGTCGACAAGGTTTTGGTTTACATATTACAGTATCAATCAGCCAGACTGCTTTGCATCTTGGGTGTATCGGGATCTTCGAATGTCGTCATGGGTTAAAAGACAAGTAGGAATTTTGCCAGAATGCACACCACAAGATATTCTTTTGTACCTAGTTCGTCCATTTCATACTGGAATCGACAGTCAGGTTTATATCTAGCAAGAGAAATGGGGACCTGTGGCTGAATCTGGCCGACCCTAAGGCGATGGATGCCTCCCGGTTATAACTGAACTAGGTTGGCAGCATATATGCTAGGTGTTGAACTACCATTGACAATACCTGGCCATTTGTTTAATGATATAGATTTTATTTCAAACGCCAAATAAAGTCATCATCAAATTCTTTAAAAGCGAACAAACTGAGACTTTTGTACATTAAAAATTATTTTCATATAAAAATGGAAATTTCCACAAAACTTTAAATCATTTTCACGGAAATTTCCATTTTCATGCCATCTATTTTCGCCAGATCTAGAAATGGAACTTGGTTACTTCAATTATTTTGATATATATATCAAAATACCCATAAATTGGTCATAGTTTTTGTGGGAATCGGGGCATCATGCTTCCGGAAAGCGATCTAAGTGTATAAATGATGTATTCTGATAATATATTCCGTCGTAATATCTTGGCTAGTTCAATAGATCGAATAAGTTGCTTCAGTTACACCTTAACCTATCTTCCAAAGTATACTACCATATAGATAAAAATTCTCGAAATACCATATATATATTTAAATACCGCAATACATACTGTTTGATGCCCAAGTTGATCAGATTTGGTTATAAATTGGTCAGAGATGCTGAAACAGAAAGGCAGCGACTTATGCTAGCAAAGTTAGCTTAAATACAGCGTGACGAAGAAGTATTTTTATGTCTTTGTGCGCAATTAATATATCACTTGGCTGATAAATTTTCGCAATTTTTTACTTAAGTAATGGGTAATGGAATAACCCATAGCTATAATAATTTGTTGTGTAAAACCTCACAAAACCGAAGCCAAATTGAAGATCCTACTTTTCAACAAAGGGCTTTCTTCCGATGTTTTCACATATAATGTAACGCTTCGGGGTGGCGTTGCATCAAATATGCCGACCTCGAGTGCGGCAATATTGCCAAAAAACCTATTTCAGTTTTCGATTCCGGGCAAATGAACGATGTGCCTTAAGGATTAGTTATTTAACTAGTTATGAACATTTGCTTTAAGCCTTCAGTAGCTATTTTATCTGAAGCTGTATGGTGCTAAAATGGTGAATTTGGCACCAAAACGATCAGATATTAGCATATTATCTAATTTATTTGTACGTATAGTTAGTAATTTATCTGTTTCGTAAAGGATAGATGAAAACAACGAAGTATCAGAATACATCCACTCCGGGATGAGCTGCAGTGAACGTGAAAAATGGCCATTGCAACTCTAATATTTATTGAGGTTGTGATTTGTTAATTTTGAAAGTTGACATATCTTTTAGTCATTCGATCAAAAATATGTATGTAAGTGTTTTGAAATGATCTGAAAACGATCGTCGTCATGTTAAGACTGACGATTTTCTCACCAACACCAATTTCAAACCCTGGGATAGTCATTGAGCGTAAACTAGCTTTAACAGACACACCGTCTGGGCAAGCCCCTCGACTAAGTAGTTATAAGCACGCACACACATCCATGTCGTCTATGTAGACAAAATCGCGATTAGCTGCACATAACAGCAAAAGCTGGGCTACGACTGTTTTCTCTAATCAAGAAGCATCTGAGTTCCGTAGCAACTACAATTCGAGACAAATCCGACCATCCCAGAAGATAGCGAATAACACGCCGCGAAATACCTTTAGTCTTGGAGCAGAGTTACTTAATTGTGTCGTACACTTCAGTAAAATATGATCGTTCGATAGAGCAATTAGAGTACACGAGCCCGTCGCTCATGGGTTATATACATTAGTCTGCATACGTATACCACATCATTAGCAACTACTATTCTTGTTTCTCCAACTGCTACAACAGCTTCGGCATGCGTAAATAAATCTAAATTTCGTTCCAATCAATTCTCGAAACGAAATTATTATCTCCGTGTCGCTACCACATGCTAATGGTAAGCGTGTTGTGAAAATGTGAGCGAAAAACGGAAGCGAACTGTCAATGTGGCGAGCGGTGGCAGGCAGATCACACGGAAATAAAATATTTCAATAAATTGAATTTACTTTCTCAGTTGCAATCGCTTAGCTCGTTGGGACCTATACATAACGCAGCAATCTAATATTTTGTGTCATGAAAAAATAATGATGATGCTACGGTACAACAGCTGGGATCCGTTGTGTTTGAAATGGAAAGACGTAACAAAAGAATGTAATTATACTTTACCCAAGAGGCCACAATATATACGTAGGTATATATTTATTTGTCCAAAAACTTAACCATAGGCGCGGAATTATACAAAAATAGAGACATACGAGATAAACAGATGTTATACCAATCAAAATACTGTTGATTAGTATACAATAAAACATTCACAATCTTTTTACTGTAACGCAACAATCGCACTTTCGTTACCAGCAAGTATGTAAAAACCGCAAACTTTGAGTTTTGATTGTTTACAACGTCTTGTACAATAGGCTGTGAGGTAATTCTATCCACCTGCCACCCAAACTGCAATCCAATCAGTGGTACATAACTGTCCGTAAATCGAATTATTTGAAACCGTCAATCGCTACAGGTATGGTTGAAGGCTATACAGGGCCTATGTAGATGGCATTTGAAGCTACAAAGAAAAACGTAAAATTCTTTTTCGCGGGTAAATGTGGACATTGGGTGTAGTGGTGGGAATTAAAAAATTTCAAGATTTTATTTAGAGATCATAAGCTTCCCAGCAGAACCAAATTTACCTATATTTCAAAAGACTACAAACGAGTAGTAGTTATGCCGCTTACAGAGAAAACAGACTGATTTTTCACCATTTCTAGCATCAATAAATTATTCAACTACATTAATCCCCCTAGGTATACAATAACCTCAATTTCAAACGCCACAAACCGAACTAAGTTCCAAAACGCATTAAAATTTTTGTTTTTCGGCAAGCTGTGTGTACACCTTGACCATTTTGCAACATAAGATCTCGATACCCGTTCGAACGGTATTAATATTACATGGTGCGCTGGACAAAGCTACACCAACTTTCCGCTTCGACATAAACCGTCTAACGGTTGCGTGTACACCTTCACCCTTTTACAACATAAGATCTCGATACCCGTTCGAACGGTATTAATATTATACGGTGCGCTGGACAAAGCTACACCAATTGTCCGCTTCGACATAAACCGTCTAACGGTGGTCGAAAAACTTGTTAACCAATCGGGACATAAGCACCGTCAGGCTATAATATGTACCCCAAGCACTGACATCAACATGAATGGCATACCATTTGCACACATGCACAATTCAATTCCACTTTACATTGTCGTCCATCCAAGAGCTCCGAGATCGGTGATCTGACAGTATCACTAAGAAAGATCAATGGTCATACTGTGCTATTAACTAATATATACTTTAGTTATTATGCTCGCTCGCACAATCCTGACTTGTCTGTCTTTGTACAGACATAAGTTTTTAAAACACATTAAGATGTTAGTTATCGTCTAGTTGCCTGCACCAGCGATCACGCAACAGCAAGCAAAATCTTGAACTCTTTGAACATAAATACACAACGCCTACAACGCGACTTTCCGGTTTCAACAAAAATAAGGAATCTACGCCAACACGTATGCTGTCACAAATCTCTCACATTATGTGAAACTTAAGCCCACTGATTAATGAGGTCCGTTTTTGACTTTAAGTGTAGATTTGCTACTGTTTTAGGATGTGTAAAAGTGTAGGTTAGCCATACTCAAAAGCTAAACCTCGCAGCCAACAAAACATTTTACAATTTTAATCATCTACGAACAACATAATATTACTTGGATTCGGAAAACAAGAACCTCAGAAATATTTTCTAATTCACGATAGCTGATTGCGATCTAACGCCTAGGCAAATTGCTTTTCTTTAGCAGCTGGCAACGCAGAAACACTCCCGTAAGATTTAACAGCTATCTTCTCAAACAGAGAATAGACCTAGATAGTGTTGCAATACAGACCTTTGTGCAGTCGCACTGGACTATCAATCATATTTTGTTTGTGGGCAAGCCACTTAAAGCCGCATAAAACCATTGTCACATAGACATTAATCCAATAACGTAGACATATATTCAATTCTCCGCAACGTGTTTGTTAATAGCTGAAAAAAATCGTGTTCCAATTCAAAGTTAATATATGTATGTTAATAATGTAAGTTAATTTTAAAACTTTCTGACTATCAGTAATTAAAAATGGAAACACATTCCTAATCGCTCTGCTTGTGTTACCCCAGGGCAAATGCCTCGAATCAGTGTTTTCCCACAATTCCGATCTATCACAATTTCGCCAATTCGTTTACTTGTAACACTCTCAGGATTGAAGTTACTAACTGATTCAAGCATAGGCGACTCGTGTCAGTTGTGGAGCATTTTGACTATAAATTTCACATCCGCGCCATAACTATACAACAGTTCTACCGACGAAAACACGAGCCACCATTGAGTCTACCTAAATGTGCCCTATCGTATGGAACACTTTAAAGCTACTATGGTTTAGTCAACAATGTATATAATAAGTATTAACTTCCTTCTGACTAGCAGTGCTATCGCTGCTATCACTGTTTCACTCCGACATTCTGGCTGAGTAGACAAGAAGTATATATTAAATGAAATATTATATTAGATTTATCTAAATCATATTAGTGTCGTCTGTCCAATGCTTGATGCTACATGGCACCGATACCGATTGTAACGCCTGAGCTTATATATGTATACAAAATAAACTCATGGCCACGCTCAACGCGTTGTGTATTGTATCTTTCAATGACTGCACACATGCACATGATATCATTTATTCTAAGGAACAATATTTTAAAAAGCAGTTTCATTTGCCAATTTATGCAGCTAAAGAAACCACATCCAGCTTTATTTCAACAGGAATATTTAATATACCAAAAGAGTATAACAAAATTACCGGTTCTCGCCGCGCAGACAAAACACGTATAAATACAATAGTTTAAATAAATATAATAAACAAATAAACGTAAAAGTATAATATAAAGCCGACTGGTGTTTTGCTTGCTTGCTTACCTGAAATCTATAACCGTAAGAGATTCAAGGCACCATAGCTGCGACGGAACAAAGCGTAGCGCGTTGCGCGATACGTTGAGAGTTTCCAACGACACAAACTCACATACTGCAAGTGGCAGCTCGGTTAGGCGATTGTCGGACAAGTCTGCAAAAAAATAATGTCAAGTAACATCGGGTCCCAAAACAACGAAAAACCAGACAGAATGAATCTGTCCAATACAAAATTCTGTACACTGATTAACAAATAGGTCAATGGCAGGGAATAGCAGGAAACAGCAACTGGAACCAACCATTCAAACGGGATCCGGAACCGGGTCTTCGAAACTTATATGTAGGAAAACACATGAATGAAGAAATGAAGGTGCTGTGAATTTGAAATGTATTAAAAATAAATTTTACATAAAACTTAATGTATAGCTATGACATTATTGCATCCCTGGAACTTCGAAGACGCCGAGGAATCTAACAATGTTTAGTAATCATGATGTCGGTTTTTCGTTCCGCCAGAGCAAAAATGTCTTGCACTATACAGCCTTATAAAGTGCGCAATTTGAATGCGCTTGTAATGCATGGACCGCGACTAAACAATTTCGATCGGTCTTCAATCGCTTCCCTTTAATAGATATACGTTTGTTATATGTTATTCCCCAGGAAATTTGAAATTACTGCTTTATATATATATATGGTTCTACAAATAAAAGAAGACATGCTATAATTTTCTGACTAAGTCTTGCAGGGTCAAGGTTAAAATTCTGCTGAATTTACGTGTTCTACTTACGATTCGCAGTGTAATTTGCTGAGTTAATATTTTCTTTTGTTTGGTTGTATTGGAATCTGATCACTGTGCATATACGGCCCATGTTTGGACCACAGATAGAGCAAAAAATATCGAAAATTTTAAACAGACTTCCGGTTCCGGTATGGTTTTGCCATTTGCCGGAACCCAAACATGATTTCCGCCAGAACCGGAATTTCGGTTACTCCCAGGTCAATGGATACAAATTATTAAATGCTACTATAATGCTAGGTATATATACTTGTTAAAAATATTGCACTCTCTCTGTGCGAGCAGAGAAACAACAAGCATGATAAGATGATATAAGATAAGGTGATGAAAAGATAAAACAATGTATGAGAGATGTCAAACTGTGCCTAGGCAAAATGGTATCCCTATTACAGGGAATAACCGTTCATTTAAACCGGATCCGGAACCCGGTCTTCGAAATTTATATATAGGAAAACAGATGAAGGAAGAAATAAAGGTATAGATGATTTAAAATGCATGAAAAATAACGTTTACATTAAACTTAATGTATTTCGATGACATTGCCTTTCTGAAACTTTAAAGAGACTGAGGAAGCTAATAATGTTTATTTATCGAACAATATGTCGGTTTTTGTACACCCAGAGCAAAAAGTACCCTTCCACTCTACACCACTGCGTATATATACTGCGTCAATTTGAATGTGCTTACAACGTTTGGAGCGTAGAATACACACTTTCGCTCTGTCTCCAGTCGTCTCCCTTTACTACACATATATACGTTCGTTACACATCCTTCTGTAGGAAAGTTGAAATTATTGGTTTATATGATTCTAGACACTGTTTAGGATAGCGTTGGACAAACAGTGCCCGTCAGTTAGATGATTGGGCGGGGGTTGTGCGTGCGGGTCTTTTTGGTGGTTTTTTTTTTCGCCCCTTTTTCCTTCTCCTGCTCTGTTATCGAGTTGGAGGTTTCTTTCCCCGCAGACTTCTGAATGTGTAAAATAGCTGCTACAAGCATCGACCTGGCTTTGATTTGTTAACAAACTCCTACAGGTTATTATGAAAAATTTCAAATTGCTTAGTTAATATTTTCTTTTGCTTGATTGTGTTGGAACTTGATCATTGTAAAATATATATTACAAATGTTTGGATCACAGATGAAGCAAAAATGTGAATTATTTCAAACAAAGTTTTCAAACCGGAATTCCGATTCCGGTATGGTTTTCGCCCTTTGCCGGAACCGCAACCGGAACACGATTTTCGCCGAAACCGGAATTCCGGTTACTTCTTGCCCTGTTACATTCCAAGGCATAGGTGCGTGCAGATGTAATTCTATTGCATTTAATTGCTCATGGTAATATTGCCACAAAATTGCTCGAGTTGTTTGATACTGGCTGTTCAATTAGTAGTAGGAAAAATGGGCGTTCTGCGCCACTTGATTAATGACCTGTCAAATTTTTAGGGGAAATAATGATTAATGACCCTGGCTCAAATACCCTGTCAAAGTCCTTGCCCTTATATAATAAATACATATATACGTAATATATAGCCCCATCCGCCCACGCATTCCTTACCCTAATACGTATACATATATATGTAATAATTATAATAATTGTACCAGGACATAAAATTTAACAAGTAATTTTTACTTTGGTTGTGCAATCTATGTTTACTAAATTACTATTCTGTCACTTTGGAAACACTCGGTTCACGTTCAAACTGGGTAACCACATAAACGTGATTTCACTAACCAACGGTCTTAGCGGAGCATCTACTTGTTAGTATGTCTGCTTGCATTATTTCCACGTATATTTACGGGCTAAAGATACTGCTTAAAGTTATGTATCTTATAAATTTTCGTTAGAAATTATAAATTAATAAATGGTATATATTTTATTTAGAATATTTGTATATTTATATAAAACAGGTATTTATATATTAATATAATGTGTCCATGCACAAAAGTTTGACTCACTTCTATCGTTGGCGTAAGAGAAAAAAATTTTTCTTTCTGATCCGCTTTAAGTTACGTTAAATTAATAAATAAATAATTTTTTAAATATTTATGTTTTAATATATAATTTCTTATTATAGTTTAGTAATAATTTTGTGATTAATAGTTAAAGAAAAAATAATTTAACAGCTAAAATATATGTAACGCAATACGGCAATAAATAGAAAAAAATTAGTATCCGTATCGTCTCATCTGTATAAAATTTTTGCTGAGTAATTAGCTTGAAAAAATATAAAGATAAAAGTAAAATTTAATTATAATTTAAAATTTAATATAAATTTTATTACATAGATACCTTTTAGGATGAAGAAAGAATTACACGACACTCAGGGGTCTAGTAGTATATATGTGTGTTTATTTGAAAATAAAATTTTCATACATTAAAATTTTTATAAAATATTCTTACTTTAACAGTTACCGCTTAGTGTATTTTGAGGTAAACACTTGTAAAACTGTAATATTTACGAGTTATACACTTGGCGAGTGCTACTACTTAGCCACGAGCACCATTTTCGATCTGACTTGTTATAACTGGCCTGATATGACGGGTATATTTATTAGTTTACAACAACTATTGCTGGCAAAAAATATATCGAGTTACGTTTTTGCCTTAAGGATTAAGTGTAGTTTTAAATCCAGTAAACGGAAAACTTTTCGTTTATAAATAAGGCATGCAAAGTTTTACATTTTCGTAGTGTAGTTTCTACGTTTTCAACTATAAGTCTGCTTAGTTTTGATATGCTAGATTTTTATTTAATGAAAGTTAACGTCTACTAATTTGGTTTCAGTTTCGTGGGAGACATATTAGAAAATTTTAATAGGCTGGACTAAGACGCAGGCTTCACACTTTGGCGCAGGATTTACGTTTCGGGACACCTGTGTGTGACATGCGCGAACGATGCATTAATTTGTAAGAAACGTTGCATTATTTGTATAATTTTGTAATATATATTTGTAACAGATACGTTCAGCAAAAAAAGTCTTAAACAGCTAGTTTTAATGCTGCAACTACGGATTTCATCAATATAACGTAGAATTTTTCATAGCTTTAGTTTTCTTTTGTAAACATTTTTCATTTATTATATTATATATGGATTATAAAATGTTATGTAATAATTTTATATTATAAAATTATAAATAAATGTATATGTTTATATAATTTAACAAAGTATCCAGATAGCAAAAACATATTTAAGTCAGGAAAGTAGGACAACGTATCTCTTTTGTGCTTTCTCACTGTCAATTGCATTTAGTAGCAAATTGTTTTAGGCGTACTAATTTCAGGACGCAATGAACTTGTGCAATATTGCACTGATGAAATATTACGCAAAACTGCATTAAACTGCTTCAGTGCAGAGTTTGGTGTTTATTAAACTTTATATCTATAATGGTTGTATTTATACATATCTAATTTGTGCATTTCCAATAGCGCATCTATAACTACTTGAACAGCGTGTATCAACTTACATGTATACAGTAAATACATACATACTAGGTATTTTTATAAAGACGCTGCAACGTAGTCTTTGTACCGAAAGTGAAACGCAGCAAATACGCGAAGAACATTCTTGGATTGCATACTGGTACATAAGGCTAACCAAATTATTCTGCAATGGGATGTAATAATAAAAAAACATTGTTACTCGTATGAATATTGTTAGTAGTATTTTTCTTTTTATTTAATCTTCATACGGTTTAAAATTTTCATCTTTTAACAATATGCTGTTACCAAGCTAATAAAAAATATTATAGTAGTAATATTACGATGTTTTTGTAAGCATTATTATCAAAATACACTGCACTAAACCATTTTATGTTTATCGTAAAA
>JASANE010009691.1:0-13498 GCA_030248225.1 Trileptium ribeirensis | reverse complement strand
AAATAATTAACTTACTGACTAGCTGAGTAATGTTGCTTTAGCTGTTTTTTGTTGTATTTCAATAAAAACTTTGTCAATTTGTTTTCAGAGCTCAGCAGTTGTGGATGTATTGGCTATATAATGCAATCGATCCGTGTTTGTTTTGTATACAGCAAGTAGTAGATGGATGGAGCAAAACTAATTATATTCGGACACGCTAACAATATCGCTATTAGCACGAAACAAGTGACTTTTTCTTGGTGTAAATTTTTAATTTTAATAATTTGAAAACATAAAAACATAAAATATGAATCAATAAATCACTTAGCTGTATGCAGAATGGCTGTCAGGGAATTTGGATGAGTCTATGTTGGGCGCATATTCACACACCTGCGTTGGATGTTATGTTGTCAAGTAGTTCATGATCCCAAAATCTATGAACGCTCATATACAAAGGTTTTCCATTACGTGTGCGAACACGATTTGGGATACAGCAACAGACAGGTGCCCTTCGCGGTCACTATTTTGCTGTTTCGCGAAGCATTTTAGTGATCGCGTGCATGTGAAATTGTGTTTTTATTGTATAAAGTTTCATTAACGGTCAACATAGCTGTCCGATACAGGATGTCATTTGATGAGCGTGGACCAAACGTTCGAAATACAGAAATGCGCATACGCACACAGCGTTCATACAACACAAAGCCCCAGTTCGCGTTCGCTAAACTGTGAATACCGTTCGCAAATTGCCAATATTCGCACAAATTAGTACGTAATTTTGCATAAAAACATCCACAGTTTACGCATTTAAATTGGAGTCATGCATTAGCCGGAAACTGTTTCGTCAGCCTTCTTTTGTATGTTTACCCGCAGCGCATATTTTGTGAACAGCTTATAATTTTTTTAAATTTCAAGAATCAAATGCAAACTAATGGAAACTATGTTCGGCAGCTCGATTTGAAACGACTTTTTGGCGCCAAATAAAATTCAAATCGGTCATGTTTAAAACAACATTTCTCTAACTGGCTTTTCCAAACTACCAGCAAACTAATGGAAACTATGTTCGGCAGCTCGATTTGAAACGACTTTTTGGCGCCAAATAAAATTCAAATCGGTCATGTTTAAAACAAACATTTCTCTAACTGGCTTTTCCAAACTACCAAAATTATTCCTGGGGACATGTCCGAGAGGTCGTCACCCAGTTCGGAACTGGGGGAACCAAAAAATCCAGGGGGATGCCGCTGCTCGCGACCCTGTGTACCCCGTCGAACAGAGGATAATATTGTAGTGAAACCGTCAGAAAACATCAACGTTAGGCCATTGATTGTAATTGTGCATACTTAAATAGGGAAATTTTAGTGATTTTTAGCCCCGTAAGGGAAAATTTTGAAACTGTTTAGCAAAATGTAGAAAATTTGCATATTTTTGCGCTATCAGACAAAATGTGATAATTTTTGGTAGCGCAGGAAATTACGTGGTATAACTGGGGGCATGAACTGGGGAAGGCCAAAATTCACCTGTTTCATCATCTGGACGGAACCAGGGAGGACTTTGAAATACCTAGGGTGGTCGTCCTCTATTTGGAGAAGCCACTAATACAGAGACAAAAATGGATATATACTACACATATATAGGCGCTAATATTGGTGCTTTGCTGCATACAGGTGTGGCTCGAAGCGTTCTAGCTGTTACATTTTTACTGATATGATAGCTTACAGCACATGTTTAATACAAAACAGAAATAGCTTCGACTATAAGCCTTTACGCGGTTACTGTCGTTTTTAAAAGCTTTAGGTTAATAGCACCGGATGGTAATGAAGACTATAGGGCTGGGATGTTGAAAGATAATGGTACTAGCAAAATGCACCATCGTGTATAATATATTAGATAAAATGTGTTCCTATTTCGTGTACATAATATCTAATTCAATGATTGCAATCACAACGTAATGATATATGTATGACAGATAATACATGTACAGTACACACCGAACAGAAGTACATTTATTCTTGCAGAATTTGTAAAAAACTATCACCTATCACACCTTGCTGTATATCTATTTCTCAGTACTCAGTTTTACGTAGTAGCAAAGAGAGCAATTAAAAGCAATTAATTGGAATTCAACCAGTTAATTAAATAATTTGGAAATCATGACCAATCAATTAATTGGGCTACTTAATGGAATTAATTTTTTAATCAATTCGTTTTCACATCTCCTGGCCACATCATTAGCATGAGTATATGTTATTTATTTATGCTATAAGACACATAGCAAAGAGAGCAATTAATAAAAATTAATTGGAAATCAACCAGTCAATTAAATAATTTGGAAATCATGACCAATCAATTAATTGGGCTATTTAATGGAATTAATTTTTAATCAGTTCGTTTTTACATCTCCTGCCCACAGGATTAGCATAATTATATGTTATTTATTTATTCTATGAGAGACATGGCAAAGAGAGCAATTAATAAAAATTAATTGGAAATCAACCAGTCAATTAATTAATTTGGAAATCTTGACCAATCAATTAATTGGGCTACTTAATGGAATTAATTTTTAATCAATTCGTTTTTACATCTCCTGGCCACATCATTAGCATATTTATATGTTATTTATTTACGCTATGAGACACATAGCAAAGAGAGCAATTAATAGCAATTAATTGGAATTAATTGGAATTCAACCAGTCAATTAAATAATTTGGAGATCATGACCATTCAATTAATTGGGCTACTTAATGGAATTAATTTTTTAATCAATTCGTTTTACATCTCCTGGCCACATCATTAGCATGAGTATATGTTATTTATTTATGCTATAAGACACATAGCAAAGAGAGCAATTATAAAAATTAATTGGAAATCAACCAGTCAATTAAATAATTTGGAAATCATGACCAATCAATTAATTGGGCTACTTAATGGAATTAATTTTTAATCAGTTCGTTTTACATCTCCTGGCTACATCATCAGCATGAGTATATGTTATTTATTTATTCTATGAGAGACATGGCAAAGAGAGCAATTAATAGCAATTAATTGGAATCAACCAGTCAATTAAATAATTTGGAAATCATGACCAATCAATTAATTGGGCTACTTAATGGAATTAATTTTTTAATCAATTCGTTTTACATCTCCTGGCCACATCATTAGCATAATTATATGTTATTTATTTACGCTATGAGACACATAGCAAACAGAGCAATTAATAGCAATTAATTGGAATTAATTGGAATTCAACCAGTCAATTAAATAATTTGGAGATCATGACCAATCAATTAATTGGGCTACTTAATGGAATTAATTTTTAATCAATTCGTTTTTACATCTCCTGGCCACATCATTAGCATATTTATATGTTATTTATTTACGCTATGAGACACATAGCAAAGAGAGCAATTAATAGCAATTAATTGGAATTAATTGGAATTCAACCAGTCAATTAAATAATTTGGAGATCATGGCCAATCAATTAATTGGGCTACTTAATGGAATTAATTTTTTAATCAATTCGTTTTACATCTCCTGGCCACATCATTAGCATAATTATATGTTATTTATTTACGCTACGAGACACATAGCAAAGAGAGCAATTAATAGCAAATAATTGGAATTAATTGGAATTCAACCAGTCAATTAAATAATTTGGAGGTCATGACCAATCAATTAATTGGGCTGCTTAATGGAATTAATTTTTAATCAATTCGTTTTTACATCTCCTGGCCACATCATTAGCATAATTATATGTTATTTATTTACGCTATGAGACACATAGCAAAGAGAGCAATTAATAGCAATTAATTGGAATTAATTGGAATTCAACCAGTCAATTAAATAATTTGGAGATCATGACCAATCAATTAATTGGGCTACTTAATGGAATTAATTTTTTAATCAATTCGTTTTACATCTCCTGGCCACATCATTAGCATATTTATATGTTATTTATTTACGCTATGAGACACATAGCAAAGAGAGCAATTAATAGCAATTAATTGGAATTAATTGGAATTCAACCAGTCACTTAAATAATTTGGAGATCATGACCAATCAATTAATTGGGCTACTTAATGGAATTAATTTTTAATCAATTCGTTTTTACATCTCCTGGCCACATCATTAGCATATTTATATGTTATTTATTTACGCTATGAGACATATAGCAAAGAGAGCAATTAATAGCAATTAATTGGAATTAATTGGAATTCCACCAGTAAATTAAATAATTTGGAGATCATGACCAATCAATTAATTGGGCTACTTAATGGAATTAATTTTTTAATCAATTCGTTTTACATCTCCTGGTCACATCATTAGCATAATTATATGTTATTTATTTACGCTGCGAGACACATAGCAAAGAGAGCAATTAATAGCAATTAATTGGAATTAATTGGAATTCAACCAGTCAATTAAATAATTTGGAGATCATGACCAATCACTTAATTGGGCTACTTAAAGGAATTAATGTTTTAATCAATTCGTTTTACATCTCCTGGCCACATCATTAGCATAATTATATGTTATTTATTTACGCTACGAGACACATAGCAAAGAGAGCAATTAATAGCTATTAATTGGAATTCAACCAGTCAATTAAATAATTTGGAGATCATGACCAATCAATTAATTGGGCTACTTAATGGAATTAATTTTTTAATCAATTCGTTTTTTCATCTCCTGGCCACATCATTAGCATGAGTATATGTTATTTATTTATGCTATAAGACACATAGCAAAGAGAACAATTAATAAAAATTAATTGGAAATCAACCAGTCAATTAAATAATTTGGAAATCATGACCAATCAATTAATTGGGCTACTTAATGGAATTAATTTTTTAATCAATTCGTTTTTTCATCTCCTGGCCACATCATTAGCATAATTATATGTTATTTATTTACGCTATGAGACACATAGCAAAGAGAGCAATTAATATCAATTAATTGGAAATAATTGGAATTCAACCAGTCAATTAAATAATTTGGAAATCTTGACCAATCAATTAATTGGGCTACTTAATGGAATTAATTTTTAATCAATTCGTTTTTACATCTCCTGGCCACATCATTAGCATATTTATATGTTATTTATTTATGCTATGAGACACATAAATTTTAACACTTTCCTTTTTCAACGTTAGTACGTATACGTCGTGCTAAATGCCTGGAAATATGAGTCTTCTTAAAATGGAGGCTCTTATAGTAAAAATGCCGTTAGTGTGAAGTGTTGATCTGGTCTCGAAAAAATCGTCTATATTAATATATAAGCTATTCTGACAGAAAGTGGAGCGATAATCGAGAGTTGTTGCCTGAACCGGAGTTTTTATCTTCTTGCGAAAAGTTTTTCACAACAGTATACAGGGTTGGCTTAGCCATGTACCATATATATATATGATAAATGTATCTTTGCAGCGTAAAAGGAAAGCAATTCATAGAAAAAATCGAAAGGAAACGTCGATATTGACAATTTGTATGGATTTATTGAGAGGTCATTATTCTCCCGGAAGGACCCCGGGAGTGCTTAGGTATAAATACTCGACACCGATCAACAGGCGTCAGCGCAGATCGTGCTTACTTACTACACATGTTGAGAGTAGAGTCGCAAGCGTCCTCGTATATATATGCATATGCTTTTACTTACTTGCTATTAAATTGTATATGAAGTAAGCTCACCACGTTTCGAACATCGAATAATGGTAAACATTGATAATTCCATTCTAAACGGCATGCGTCAATCACTAACTCGCTTTTGTTTCGCGAATCCAAGACTTTTGCCGCATAACACTTTCAATTGGATAACGGACTCCAGCTGATCTCGGATTTGTGAAACATTCCGCTAAGACCACAGAAGAGTTGCGCAATAAAGCAAAAGTTGAGAAAAGTTGAAAACAGTGTCATATCCTGGCGTTGTGCGACAAAGGTGGAAATAGTGAAAATGTCTTTATAGTGACTTTTTGATTGGTTCTAAGCGATGTCACCATAAGTCAGTTCTGCTGTAATGCCCAAGTTTTAGGGCGCAGCAGATATTCAGATGTACATTTCAACTTCATAATATAATGTTGTCTGATTTTTATCTTCCTATAATATATGCGCGCTTTATCTCAATGGCACTGGATCGTCAAATATGCACATCTGATTTTGCTTGTCGTTTGTTTTGTTTCAATCAATATGTAACATATTCTAAATATATCAATTCAACAAAACCTTTCAAATTATCGTAATTGCTAGCCAAAAATGTCAAAAATTTTTTTGTTGTACACAGCGATTATCGCTACACCGCACGGCCAACCTCTTTGTCCTCTCTGTTCTGCTGTGTAAAAACCAAAATTATAATCAAATTTTGCGATGCTTCAACTTCAGTTTCTCTCGGTTTTTTCTTTGTTCTGATCTCATATCGATCAGTTCGTGTTCAAATGTGCATTCGACACAGCTGTTGTTGGAATATCGCTCATTTGATTACTACATTGCAAGCGGCGGTGTAAAGCTTCGTTTTCAAAGAAAAATATCCAGCTGCAAGTTTTTTTAGTTTTTCCACCGTCGAAACCCGAGTTCACATGCCAACTGTTTTAAATTTGTGTAATACTACAAATTTGTTTCGCTCAACAATGAATATAGTACAAACACAGCGCACTGATGGCTGCCATGTTAAGTGAGGTGCCCTTATATAATGCATGACTAAACCTAAGTTGCGCCGCTTACCATCATCTTTTGTCAAACGCAAATGGGATTCCGTTATTCGTTGAACACAAATTTCATTTTTGTATAAAAGAACAGAAATTAGTCCATTTTATGTTTCATACATTATATTTTGAAACTGTTCGCAAAAATATTGATATTAAAGTACAGAGCCTATTTGCGTTAGCTAATAGCGTTATGAAACAGAAAAATATCGGAATTGGATGCGGTTATTGAAATCCGAGTGTTGTTCTCTAACAACATTTTGTACATATTGTCAAAATAGGAAGGTTGTCGGCGCATTTTAAGTTTACTCTTACATAATATTTGATTGCACAAATAGTTTTTGAGATTTCGACAGCTGCCAAATGCCGAATTGAATACATTTTATGGCAACAATGTGCATGCTTATCAATTGTATTTGATCGCATTATTGTTTTAGGTAATATTCTAAAGTTGCATATAAATATTTGCCCAGAAGTGCATGTGATTGTTGACAAGATCGACTCGACACTATTGAAATTTTTAAGTTTTAGCACACAAATTCCCTCCATGCATTCATAAAATTTATCAGCATTACACGTTGCTCAATGTTTGCGCGCTAGTATGATTTCAGTGCAAATACATTGCTGCCGTATGATAGTTCTTGGATAACATACTATATTAGGGAGTTGTAACTAACCGGTTATATTTTGAACTGTCCGTATAACGTGACTACAAATCATAAAATTGCTGTTGTGGCACATGTAATAGTTGTAGGATGGTTTACCGTGTATTCAGAGATTTGTACTGACGGTTTTGACGAGTTCGAATAGCACGAGTTTGAACGAGTGAACTGTGCAACAGTGGGTACAAATATTTGAATGTACGGCTATTCGTGCCAGAACTAGCTTGTTAAATGTTTGTAGCACAGTTTTATATTATATAAACTATGTTACAATTATGATTAAAGAACTATTTCGTAAATATATATCCGCCCAACATGACTGTTACCCAGACTCTTATGTTCTCATCACAACCATTTATGCACTATAGCTGTAGGATTCGCCAAGTCGCATTGCTTAGTTACTTTAGATCAGGATCGAAGTAATATCGTGTTTTCTTTGTTTTGAAGCGATAGGACGTAGTATCACAAACAGCGTCCAAATATCTTTCATCAGTAGGTATATCTTTTAATCTAGTTCTAGCACATAGACAAGTCGTCACGGTCTTTGTAGAGCTGGCAACTCTATGCTGGCACAAAGAGCGGAATAAACAGACAATATAAAGACAACTGATGTTTCTATTCTGACAAATATACAAATTATTGTTTCGATAACATTTTAGGTATTGTCTAGACGGAGCGAATAAGAAAGTGTATGTATAGTTTTAACGACACTTTCGAATAGAAGTTGTCAGCGTGAGAAAGATTAGATAGATACTGAAACATCATTCTTCTTAACCCATTTCCGCATGACTTATTGTGTATTTTGTACAATGTTGATCAAACTTTTGCCACGGGAACGGATTGAACCTAGATCGTTTTGATAAGAGCCATGTACGTTAACTACTACACCATTTAGGAGCTGTGGCTAGGTTTTATAAAAGTACAAACGCACGTGTCGCAATGTGTGCTGTTACTAACGTGTGACTCTATATGTGAAAGGGATACAGGAACAATGATATTATATATATCGAACATCATGATGTAAATTGTGAGTATCACATAGATGGGCAGCGATTCCAAGGGGGATTAGGGGTTGCACCCCCAGAAATCAATATCCGGGAACTAAAAAAAATTATGCTCATCCCCCACTATTTTTAGTGATCGCCGCCCATGATCGCGCAGTCTATGGATTTGCGGTATTTACTGGTATTCCATGCCGCTTATCTACACGACTATCATTATATAAGTGAAGTAGAACATCATTAAGATAAACATTACAAAGAAATGTTACGCCAGATTCAATCAACAAAGATTTAAGTGAAGTATTTTGATTTTTTAAACTATAGAGCTCTTGTTAAGTTTATTGCAGATACGTTTATTGATTCTGAAAATTTGTCTATGACTTCATTATTCGAGTTGGACCATCAAGCTTTGATAGACCATTTGCAATAACTAATACATCAAGCAACCATCTATTTGTTTGTGGACCTCAAAATCTAATTGTTCAGTCTATTTAGATTATAATTGTAATTAAAAAAAATTAATTCACAAGCCGAACGTGACTATTCTAAATATTTACCTTACATTTTTTCTGTTCATGAGTTTGGAGTAAAATGAAAATTCGCTACAACTGCATATCTTCAATCCACAGAGCGTGGCTTTCCGAGCGCTCCATGTCATATCATATTGTGTGTTATCGCACCTAAAAATTGCATCAGAGACATGTTGCAGGTGTGTATTTCGCAATTTGTTATCTCGTAGAATCTGAAATTTTTTCTCTGTGTCCTAGCAAAATTTACCCCATCGCTGCATCTGTAATCTACATTGTCGGGCTATTTCGAGTCTCTGTAATAGATTTATGCACCTAAATATTATATTATTGACATTTTTAAGTTGTCTTCACTTAGTATGATCAACCGTTTTCTTGGAATGCTTGTATTGTATTTGAGGCGCG
Organism: Trileptium ribeirensis; assembly: GCA_030248225.1. Taxonomy (NCBI): domain Eukaryota; kingdom Metazoa; phylum Nematoda; class Enoplea; order Enoplida; family Thoracostomopsidae; genus Trileptium; species Trileptium ribeirensis. The sequence goes on along the minus strand of JASANE010009691.1, from coordinate 4,238 downwards.
TAGCAGGAAATTAAACTCTTACTTATAATATATTTCGCTTACGCAGATGTTATCGCATCTAACGAAGCTATTTTTTATTAATATTTTCAACATTTTTATCTCGTTATTTATTACATAGGCAGCCGCAAGGATAATAACTTTTACTTAATAATCTAACTTTCACTTTTAGCGGACACCCAATAGGTATTGTCTCAAACCCAGAAAAGCTGAGCAAAAAGAGCCTGAACTGTAATATTGATACGTGTATTGAATTTGTAAGTGACCTTTGTTTTCCCCCAGATCGTAAACGACGATTAATAACATTTCATTGAGCAGTCTATATTGATGCCCTTTAACGTCAACCATGCGCAACCAAATAGTTCTGTTCTCTAAACTATGGACTCGACGACAGGTAAATTTACACTGAGTGACGCAATATGTCTAAACTGATGCCCTTTATGCCAGGTTCATGCAAATAGTTCTGTTCACTAAATGATGGATCCGACGATAGATAACTTTACATTAAGTAACCCAACCAAGTCTAAATTGATGCACTTTAACGCCAGCCAGGCTCAAGCCAATAGTTCTGTTCACTAAATTATGGACTCGACGACAGGTAAATTTACATTGAGTAACGCAACCAAGTCTAAACTGATGTCCTTAACGCTAGCCAGACTGAAGGAAATAGTTCTGTGCACTATGGACACGAAGACGGATAGCTTTACATTGAGTGACGCAACAAGTCTAAACTGATGCCCTTTAGCTTCAGCCTGGTTCAAGCAAATAGTTCTCTTCACTAAATTATGGACTTGACGACAGGTAAATTTACATTGAGTGACGCAACAAGTCTAAGCTGATGCCCTTTAGCTTCAGCCTGGTTCAAGCAAATAGTTCTCTTCACTAAATTATGGACTTGACGACAGGTAAATTTACACTGAGTGACGCAACAAGTCTAAGCTGATGCCCTTTAGCTTCAGCCTGGTTCAAGCAAATAGTTCTCTTCACTAAATTATTGGACTCGACGACAGGAAAATTTACATTGAGTGACGCAACAAGTCTAAGCGGATGCCCTTTAGCTTCAGCCTGGTTCAAGCAAATAGTTCTCTTCGCTAAATTATGGACTCGACGATAGGTAAATTTACATTGAGTGACGCAATATGTCTAAGCTGATGCCCTTTAGCTTCAGGCTGGTTCAAGCAAATAGTTCTCTTCACAAAATTATGTACCCAAGGACAGAAAATATTACGTTGTGTATTAAGTCAATCAAGACTAAATTGGTGCCCTTTAACGCCAGCAAACAAAATTAATATAATTTTATAAACGGTTCAAGGTACCATTCGAAAACGTTATAAATTTGTATTGAAAAAGATAGACACTGGGCTCTTCTACATGCTAAACCTGTAGTAATAAAATTAACTGGCCAGTATTGTTTGTGGCAGACAGTGTGCCGTAAGGAAGATACTGATAGTTGCTATGTGTCTTTGGGTATAGAAAGTTCTTTGGCAATTGGCCAGTATAGTTTGTAGGAGACAGTGTGCCGTAAAAAAGATTCTAATAGTTGCTATGTGTCTTTGGGTATAGAAAGTTCTTTGGAGCGTGGAATTGTCCTTGTAAATAGTCGGTATCACTTTGTATCAATACTGCTACATTTATGCCATTATAGGCAATTGTATTATCGTTTTCGTGGTAAACAAATAATGATGGTACAACAAATATTATTCAAACAAATAGATACCGGTCTATTCCAGACACCACGTCATTAGTGCGAAACTAAAACATCTACAATTTTCTCATTATATTGTTGAATATATGTTCATGTGGCTTAGTTTGTGAGATTTTCCATTCTATTCTCATTGTATTATAGTTAGCTAGCCAGAGCATTTCTTAAATTTAAGTAAAACTGGTTTAGGCAGAAAATCGAAGCCTTTATGAGGAAGTAAACCTGAATATAAGTAAACTGACGATAGGTGTAAGAAGATTTTTTTTTATGTCATTTTACAATATTTTCTAGATGCTGTACGGGGACCGTTGGGTTAGCAATACCATTTCATATGTACTGTAAATATTTATCTTAACTCAGCAACCATTTCCAAGTAACATTTAATAACAGCAAAATTACAATAAATGTCCCAAAAGCACTCGCTTTTTCCTGATGGAGAGATTATTGCTGTGATATTTATTTTGCAAGCTTTGTATCCAATGGTGCCTGTGCTACGAATGTTCGATCCGAATTGTACCAACCAATTTCAAGTTATAATCAGCAGCAACTCAAACGGCGAAGTATTGGTTCAAAATACGTAGGTTTGACAAGATTGTGTCATGAAGGTTTTATATTATTACCACAGGTAATTTGATTTACTGTCACGTACGTTCGAAAATTTTTAACGCCTTATATTTACCCCTGACAAGGTTATACACAGTAGGATAAATTTATTCACTAATAAAATGAAAATTACAGTTTGCTAAATTACTGTTGTTTGGAAACAGTTATCTGAGAGTAACTGCGTGTTGTCGATGGCCATTTTCATGACATACCCTGCGATGATATAATGCACACGTTAGCATTTGCTGTTAAGCTCAAATGCTAAATTAATGTCTGTATACACCTAGGGTAGACACTCAACGGGAAAAATATCATATGTCTACCAGCGGAACCATTCAATTTGTTTTATAACATTGCAGTAGTTTTTTTTAATTTATTAGTTGTCCAGCCCACAGGAACAGCAAACTGAACGGGACTGCTCCGTTTGAACGGGGACTGATTAAGACATAAAGAATTGTTGACCTTGAACATGACTGACAATTTTTTATTTTATTAGGCTATTACGTTCTTAATACTGAAATCAGTCTGTTGTACACGAAGATTCCAAAATGTGTTTGTTTAGCTTGAAGTCATAGGTTTATTAAAATAATGCTTAATAGTTCTCACGTTTTAGACGCGCTAATAATCTAAATTTATAATTATTATATTGGTAGATGCGGTGAAAGATAATTTATCATGTGTAATTATCTACGTCGTACGTCGGGGTTTAGCGGCTTAATTTGTGAACATCTAGCGGTTCAATTAAATAAGTATAAATCCAATATATTGGCTGCACTTTACTAGAGATACTACAATACATTGGCTGCGCTAGACTCACAGGTACATTGAATACCGCTGTTTGTGTTAAGAGCAAGTGTTACGTTTGATACAGCTGCCAATTCATCGATTTCTTTCAATAAAATAGCGATTAAAAAACCAACAATCATATACGCTCCGATGCCGCGAAAGGTTTACCGTTTTTAGGTCTGAACTTCAGAAAATTTTGCCTACAAACATTTTGGTGGGTATACATCATCTCTACCCCAGATTACGTCTATGCTAACTATATAATCTAATGTCAACTTGTTGAATTGAACACTAAACAGTTTGAGTCGTTTCATTTACACCCTGCCCAAGCCGATTTTGGTTAATTTTGAAGATACAGCGATGTTTTTGGTACAATTTTACTGAGATAAACTACACGAGCTGGTTCAGAAAACATCTATTTGGGTAAGTTTCAATGCAAAATTTATTCATGAACTAAGATATAAACGTCTACCTACCTTAAGTCTATAACAACTTTTTATTTTGCTAAACATACGGATAAGCCTTATTTAAGACAGATCTGCCCTAGGCATATTTTAGTACGCGCTAGACCAACGCTTTATGTTTAAGAAGAATTCGAATTAAAACGTAAAATTTCGTTAATCATAGGTATAAATATCATTATTGACATTTTCTGAGAATCTCCTGTATCTATTTCCGTAGTGGCACCGGATCACTGTACATCTTATATATAACTATTAATTCTAACACAACGATTCAAATTCAATGAAGTTTGTCGGTTATGACGAAGTATATTTCAATCAGCCAGTCAGCGATCTGCCTTGACCTCGAACTGTTCAAGTTAGCCCTATCTGTCTTCTTTGGGAAAATAAATGAAGCGAGACACGCAATATTACCGAAAGACACGATACAAATTATCATATTGCGTCGTACAAACTACTATGAGACTATATTTCTGACTGATCTAGGGTTCATCAACAATATGCTAAAAACAAATTGTCTATGTTGGTAACATTGACCGTCTATCGTCGGTTTGGCACAAATTTGGGCATAGATACAAGGGACATCTTAAATTAATTTAAGAGTGGCCTGCCTGGCGAAATAAGGGTATATATTACGCTTGCACTTAGGCGAATTTCAGTTTTAGGAATGCGGGTTTGCTCATTTCTCA